>JBCEWC010012450.1:0-15852 GCA_038996855.1 Solanum aculeatissimum | reverse complement strand
AACTACAAAGGTGTATAACTCATTGAATTAAAATTGTAAATGTATGTGTTGTATAATTACTCAATTTATACAATATTGTACGCGAATGTATTTTATAATAATTACTCATACATAAACATATGTGTATAATGTGTGGTGGTGTGAGATATATTCTGAATTTTTTTAAAGAAAAATCTCATTTTCTTCAATTTCTTTTTCATCTGAATTGTCAGAATCACACCCATCATTCTTTTTTGTTTTGCCACTGCTGGAAGCAATCTCATTTGCTTTCCTCTTCTTTCTTGAATTGATTCACTGAGGAATATGATCATTCTGGTGCTTAGATCTCACCTCTTCACTGGTCCTAGCTCTCACAAAAGACCCTACAATGGCCTTGACCTCCCGAGTTATACCCAACGAAAAAGATGATGAATCATTCATAATATTATCATGCACATGTATACCTCTAGTTATCGTCTTAGACGATGACTCTTCGATCATAATGTGTGCTTATCTATTGATAAATTTGACTGTGAAAAGGAGGGTAAATGAATGTATAACAAAGGCAAAAACTGAAATTTTCAAATAAAAAATCAAAAACCGCCAAAAATTAAACCTGAAATTGAAGATACAAACTTTTGGAGGAATATTAGGGAAAAAAAATTGAAATCAATATCTGTGTAGATGATGAACTATTGATTGATTGAGAGAGAGAAATTAGGAGCTTTTTTATGGAAAGCAGATCAGGAACTTTGTATGGGAGGAAAGAGAAAATAAAGGTGGAAGATGAAGGGACTTATACAAAAAGGTGTGTGGGTCCCACAAAATCTTATAGCTAAAGTTATTAAACGTTAGTTGCTATGTGTGATTTTTAAAAACCGTAGTTAAATTATGTTGTTTAGTAGTAAATGTTTGGTCAATTATGAAATTTTTACTAAATAAAATGTGGGTTATATCTAGGAAAAACTACACAATAAGGCAAACATATACTATATATTTATGAAACATAGATATAGTTTTAAAAAATTACTCACAATAGCTATAATATTAATTTTATAGCAAAAAATCAATGGAAACATTAATAATCGATCTTTTGCCATATAAACTATCCAATTTTCTTCATTCTTTTTTCTCTCCTATTTTTTTTCTCTCTCTCTTTGGTTCCAAATCAAATTGGAATACATTTATCCTTCCCCAAATTATAGTTTCAAGGTGAAGTTCATCATGTGCATCTTCCTTAGAATTGGGTAACTTCTATTTAGTTATTTTGAATTTGTATTTTGTGAGTTAAACTCATTTTTATTTATTTTTATATCATTCAATTTCATTTAATTTCTTCAATTTCAGTTATGATTTCTCTTCAACCATTGTTGTTTTCGCTTCTTCTTCCTCTATCATCTTTGTTGCCTCCACATCCTTCTAGTACCATACCAAAATCATCAGACTCACAAATTGAATTTTGGTGTATGAAAGACGAAGAAGTGATATCATTCATGGTGGTTCGGTGAAGGTAGAACAATGAGTCTGTGTTTTATTTTTTGTGAGATGAAATATGTTCTTGGTAAACTATGTTTATGGTGAGCATTGCAATTTGTTTATGGAAAAAATTTAGATTCTGATGTATTTTTTTGACATTTTTTTTTTGTATTTGTTTATTTTTAGACATTTATAGAAATATGTTCAAGAGTATCAATTAACTATTGTACTTTGTGTATCAATGTAATCAAATGTATTTGTGCGTTGGTATACTTTTGTATCAACATATTCAATTGTATCAATGTGTTCAACTTGTACATTATATCAACATATTTAAGTGTATCGGTTTATTGTCATACTTTTTGTACTAATGTATTCAATTGTATTGTTTCTTATTATACATTTATATACATATGATTTTTCTGTTGAAGGATAAGTACCAAATACACTTCAACATTTATAAAACCCTTAAACAGTTAGACATTTGTATTTGTATAAGAATTTCTATTTTGTACTATATGTATTTATATTGAAAGATAAGTACCAAATATGTATTTTGTATTTTGTATACCTTTCAACAATTATAATTTTTATATTGTATTTGGAACCAACAGTTAAATAATATTTGTATTTAAATACATAAAGAAACTTGCTAAATTTTATAAACAAAATGAATACAATAACACACTTGACTCAAATAAAAATAATTAAATCACATTTAAATGAATTCAATATGAGATTTTAATGCATTAGGTATATATAAAAAAATTGGCAATTTGTGAACAAAAATTAAATACAATAACTTGCTTGACTCAAATTTAAACAATTAAATGTAACCAAATTTAGTAATTTTCTGCATACAAATGATCATAAATGAACAAAATAAGAAATTTGAATACACACGTAATTGTATTGAATATTAAAAAAATTTGTCAATATTTATGATCACATGTGAATATAACAACACGTTTGATACGAAAAATTTAGTAGCATTTGAATACAAATGACTCATACTGAATAAAACGATATCACATAATAAAAATATATTTTTTGTTTTACAGATTTTATACTTAATTTTGAATGCTCTAGAATAATGATGAGTCACACACACACTTGATAGTCCAAATCTAAAATAGGATCATTTTTAGGAAGTGATTTATTCTATTAACATATTAGAAAATAAAAGTATATTTAAGAAGTGATGAGTATACCATATCAGAAAAGATATCTTACGTCTTTTACTTAATTTAATTAAGATGTATTTATATTTTTATAGAAAATCATTAAAAAATACAACTAATACAATAAATAGCAAACCCATAATGTAGCTATGGAATGTAAATATTGAAACTATAACCAAAGAGCAATAATTAGGATCTATAGTTTGATTTTTCTAAAAATTATCCTTATATCTATTGTAAACAAATTAATTTTTTGTATTCTCTTTTTTCAAATTAATGCGGGGCGGGCAGGTTGCGGGTTTAAAAAAACAAATAGGAATTCAAAGAAATTGAATCTTTGTAATTTGTAAAAATCAAAGATATAAATTTTTTATATCAAACATTGACTTTAATTTTATTTTATTTTTAATTTAAACTAGACATGTCCGATAATTGTTAGTTGTTAAAATGTTAATTAGAAACTTTTAATTAACAATTAAGAAATAATTATTAAAATGTCAACTAAAAATAGTTGATTAGTTGTTGAGACGTTAATTAGCGAAACAAATTAAATTTACTTAAAAAATAAAAGAATTTTAAAATTTAAGTGAGGCGGGCGGGTTGAAAATGAAAAAAGTCATCATGTGAGGCAGGGCGGTTTAAAATTTTTGCGGGTTGAGCTCAACCCGCCCCGCACCCACCCTATTGCGATCCAGACTTTTGACCGATAATTTATCCAAATTGATGATAATTTATAAGTTATCACATTATTTTTAAGTACATTTTTAATCTTAAATTTTTACGTTATTTAAATTTTATACTTAGTAAAATAAGATATACATAACGATTTGTTTATATATATTATTAATTAACATAATACATACGTGCAAAACACATTCACTTAACTAATATATCTAAATGCATAAGAATAGAATTTTTTGTGAAAGACGAATCCAAAATTCAGACTATATTAACTCAAAATAAGCAATGCTCATTACAAATATGTTCTATGTAAGGCGATACGTATTATATAGGTTTGACAGAGACGCAAATCCTGGGACATAGGGCATAAGCCCCGTAAATCTTTAAATTATGCTAATTTTATATATTACAAAAAAACTATATGATTAAATAAACTCTAACATCATAAAAGTTAAATAATGCACTGAATAATACTAGCAGTTCTAGCAAATAATACCAAACAAATATATAAATTAAAGTATCATAATAATACACCCACGTTACAATATCCCAACTGAAAAGACACTTATTCCTCTCTTTGAGGTGAACCAGGTTTCATACTTGATCCATTTAAGTTGGTACAAACAGATTAAAAGAACTGACACAGTACTTATAGTGGAAAAACTCCTTGCTCAAGGGAGAAACGATCACTACCTACACTAGTCGGATATAAAACAACTTATTAACTTTAAAAACGAGCAACGTCAAGATTACAACTTCATAATCACTCAACTCACTCACCTCAACAAATTGAGAGCCAAACCCACTCTTAATACAAACTCACTCAAAGAGAAAAACAATCACTTAAAATAATTGTCGCTAAACAATAATTCTAAGTAGATTGCTAGTACTTTGAACAATCAATAAAACCTAACTCTAGGATTTTAGTGATTGCTCTGATGCCCTTGTTCTTGCGAAAAAGCTTCTCGATGTTGATTGCAAAAACTATCATTTTCAAGGTTAAGTTGATATATTTATACTTAGCCTTGAAGTCGTATCAACTAGAACTCCTTGTTGTAGTTGGGCTCGAATTCTGCTCATTGTGGAAGTCCCATTCCTTGTTTGACTTTATCTCCTTCCTTGCCTTTCCTGCTTCCATTGATACTCTAATTATTTGTTGTCGTACTCCTACTCTCATCTAGACTTTGCCTTGTAGCTGGTACCACTTCTTAAATCTAGTTTTGTTTGTCATCATCAAAACACCAACGCTATAGGTGCTAACAAGATCCCCCTTTTTGATGATGGCAAACCTGTCCTGTGACCTGCACACATCTGCATACCAGACAACACATATACACATGCCAATAACAGAATACACATTTAACACCGTATATGCTTCCCATTTTTGACATCACAAAAAGAACAGATAAGCAAACATATGTAAGAGCTCAAACAAAAGGGAAGG
The DNA here is from genome assembly GCA_038996855.1 of Solanum aculeatissimum. Classification (NCBI taxonomy): domain Eukaryota; kingdom Viridiplantae; phylum Streptophyta; class Magnoliopsida; order Solanales; family Solanaceae; genus Solanum; species Solanum aculeatissimum. Next base: position 11,091 of record JBCEWC010012450.1, on the reverse strand, counting down.
TCACAAATCTAGCAGACACACAAGGCACAACACATAAAACTAGTGATATTAGCCATCCAGATATAAGCAAACACAACCAAAGCAATGCTAGCAAAAACAGATTGCCAAACACTGGTATGCTTCAAGCACACCACAATCCACACTAGGAATAATATGTACAAGCCAAAAATTGGAATTTTCTGAAACACAACCAAACCATTCAACAACACTGAGGGACGAAACAAGGGAGGTGACCTAGGGATGGGGGGCAGAGGATGAGAGTCCAGATCCTAGAAGTATTAAGAGAACATCCACCCTGCATTGTGATCTAGCTATTGACGGAGCAATTGATCCTTGAGTTGTCCAGCGTCAGCCTGTGATTCCCCAAGTTGGTCCTTGAGTTCAGCATTTTGCGCCTGAAGGCAAACCACTTCTCCTCATGCAGCCTGAAGATCCAGTAGCATCTGTGACATTGGCCCATCAGCCTTTGGGAGAGCAGGAGTTAAGGGGTGGGTTGATAGGCAGTCACATTCCAAAGCTATGGCCTGGTCGATCATATCCTTATTGGTAAGAGGACTCCCTACACTCAGTAGAACCTGGAAAAACTTAAAGATGATGGTTAGAAGATTACCAAACGCCAATTGATATGAGCTTGGGGATGGATCGATGACCCGAACCATATGCCTAATGATCAGAGAGGGACAATCCACAGGTTCCTCCAAATCGATAGCATGAGTGAGGCCCATATCCCTGTACATCGTCTTGTGACAGCGTTCATCTCATGGAAGAATTATTTTATGCACCAACTCAAATAAGAGCTTAAAAAATGGTGGCATCTCTCCCTTCATCACTAAGCACGGAGCACTAGAGACCCTTCCTTGGGTGAACTTAGATGTGAGAACACAGTCCACATCTTTCTTCCAGACATACTCCACTAGACCAACTGCTGCAATCTACAAGATCTCCCCAGACGAACTTCGTCGAATACTATCTCAACCCCACCAATTGTTGAGGTAGAAATGTTATCTTCTAAAATGGTCAGATTGACATAGAACTCCACTACCGCCTATTCGTATATCATAAGCTCAGTGTTTAAGAACAGGTGAAGCCACCCCTGCGCGACCAACTTGTCACATAACTTTTCAATTAGTGAAAATGAGTGAACCTCTAGATGGATGACCCTACCCCGCAGAATAATCTTGGATCCAAAATAGTTGGCCTTCCCCATGGTCAAGAACATTTCCACATACTTATTGACTTTGGGTATCACAGGATTAGAAGTCGATGAACTAGGTGCATGGGATCGCTCCGGAGATGAGACAATGTTTATGGGTGACCCTGGGGTTACCTGGGATTTGGTGCGGTAGGCACGCCTTCGAGAGGATTCTGGAAAATTCTGTGAGGTCTCTTTGTGCTTGTTTTGGGTTACTGGGCCCTGAGAGAGAGTCGGTGCAGTTCTTGGAGGATACGAGGGCTTCTTGGACTGTTGAGAAATGCCTCGCTGAACTCTGGAAAAAGGGATGTCATCCTATGAATCTGACTCAATCGAAGAAGAAATAGGTTAGTGAGGGGGTGGTAGGGTGGCCAAGGGTACTAGGTGAGGATTTGGAATGGGAGTGGGTGGAGTGCTATCTATTGAAGAGGAGGAAGATGTCAATTCTTCAAGGAGACGACGATGTCTAGGACGTGGAAGTGGTACAACGGTCTGATAGTGTTTTGACATTCCCAGTGGGGAATGATGAGGATATGGTGGAAGGTCAGGTGATGGTGATGGTGAGAAAGGTGGGCGAGTGGTCGGGGAAGAAGGGATGGGGTTAATGGTGGAAGAGGTTATGGCAGCGGTCATTGGTGTGGTTGGCGGTGGTGACCAGTAATAGGCAGAGGAGAGAGAAAAAGAAGATTCTCCCTGACGCAAGGCTTGGGTTAGAGATGGGGCGGTGGCATCTGAGTCAGTGTCAGAGTATAAAATAAGGGAAGCCATTTTGGTTCTATTGGAGTTGGAAGAATAGAGAAGACGAAGATCCTGACTTGGTATTTAAGGCATTATTAGGGAATTTAAAAAGAGATCCGGAATGATTAATGAGACCTTCTGACATTCAAATGCGACACTTAAGATCCCAAGGAGTGTAATCATTTGATCTGCCTCCAGACAATTCCCACCAAGATGATGGGTAGATTAAGGTGAGTACAATGGGGGACTAGGTTCTACTTGGGGTACTAGATGACTTGTATATTACAACTAGATATGGACATATAGTGGGAGAAACATACCTGGTGCATGAATGAGTAGGCCAACTATCAGCGCTTTAATGCTCTTCGCCTTGTAGTGAAAACTAAGGGTAATATCAGCAGTTCCCAGTGAGGGAGTCCCAGTATTATCTGGAGATTTTGAGACCTGTACCTTCAAAAATGAGCCCTTAGCTCATGTATTACTACTGTCCAGCCTGCAACTACAAAAGGAACAGACGATGTTAGAGGTTCTTGATCATTCCCAACAGAAGCCGATTGAGCTCAAAATGTTCACGACTTAGTGCTTTGGTAAAGATGTCTTCCACTTGATCTTTAGTCTTGCAAAAAACATATCTCTATGTGACCCTTTTCAATATTGTCATGTAAGAAATGGTGTCGTACATCTATGTGTTTGGTACATTTGTGATGCATCGAGTTCTTTGCAATGTTCACAACACTAGTATTGTCATACATTATGGGTATCCTGGTCACTCATACTCCAAAATCAAGTAGTTATTGTTTGGTACAAAAACGTTGAGCACAACAAGATGCAACAACAACAGATTCAGCTTCAGCCATAGATAAGGCTACTAAATTCTATTTCTTTGTGGACCAGGAGACCAGACATGGTCCCAAAAAGTGAGCCATTTCGGATGTGCTCTTCTGATCTACTAGGTATCCTTCTAGTCAGCATCAGCAAATCCAACCAGGTTGAATGTGGACCCTGTAAGATACCAGAGGACCAGGTTCATACCTTTGAGATATCGCAGGATTCATTTTACCATTTTAAGATGGGATTCCTTGGGAGTGGATTGGAACCTAGCACACATGCCTACATTGAACACAATATCAGGTCTACTGGTCTTGAGATACATAAGTGATCCAATCATTCCTCTGCATTTTGTTTCATCTACATTTGCTCCAACATCATCTTTATCCAGCTTGGTTGTGGTAGCCATTGGGATTTCAGTTGCTATATTATTGAGCATTCCGAACTTAGTGAGCAACTCCTTGATGTATTCCTGTTGGTGAATTAAAGTACCTTCTTTGGTTTGACAGATCTAAAGACCTAAGAAAAATGTTAGCTCCCCCATCATGCTCATATCAAATTCACTATCCATTAGTGTAGCAAACGAGGCTCTAAGAGTTTTATCTATGCCTCCAAAGATGATGTCATCGACATATATCTGGACAATGAGAACATAAGAGCCTTTCCTTTTAAGAAATAGAGTGTTGTCTATCTTTTCTCTTGCGTAACCATGGCTAAGAAGGAATCTAGATAACTTTTCATACAGGCTCGAGGAGTCTGCTTCAACCCATATAGAGCTTTGTCAAGCTTGTACACATACTCCGGATGAGCATGGTCCTCAAATCCATGGGGTTGCTTGACGTACATCTCTTCCTGCAGGTACCCATTGAGAAAGACATATTTGACATCTATCTGATATAGCTTGAACTCCATATGAGCTGTAAAGGCGATCAACATTCTAATAGATTCAATACAGCCACTAGTGCAAAAGTCTCATCGTAGTCAATGCCCTCCTCTTGATTGTATCCTTGAACCACTAGCCGAGCTTTGTTCCTAGTGATCATCCCTTGATCATCTAACTTATTTCTAAAGACCCATTTGTTGTCGATGACAGAACGATTATCAGGAGGGAAAATCAGGTGTAAAACCTTGCTCCGTTCAAACTGCAGAATTTCTTTCTGCATTGCCACTATCTATTCTTCATCCATCAGGGCTTCTTTTACATTCTTGGGTTCCATCAGGGATATATATGCAGAGAATGCGCACATGCTCTTAAGTTTTGACCTTGTAAATACTCCTAAGTCTAAAGGATTCAGTAGATTCTCCAAGGAGTGAGAGATTTTATGCTTCCATTTATGACCTTGATGATCTGAGTATTGATCAGTTGGAGTGGTAAAAGAGGGACCGACTCCATCTGATGTTGTGGTTCCGGAAGTCCTGACCACTTTGGATGACCTAGGAGCAGGTCCCTCATTAAGTGGAGCTATTAGTAGGGTTGTTGTATTATGATCACCCCCTTCTTCATCATCTGAGTCTTTCCTATAATTTGTCTCACCACAATCCGGTACCTAGTCTGGTAGAGGAGCGTCAGTTGTAGGATTGCTTTCATCGAATATGACATGAGCACTTTTTTCCACTTACCTTGTCCTTCTGTTGTAGACTTTATAAGCTTTGCTTTTGAGTGGATTAGCCCAAGAAAATTCCCTCATCACTTCTGGCATCAAACTTTCCTAGTGTGTCCTTCCCATTGTTGTGTACATAGTATACACATCTAAAGGGACAAAGGTGGGCCAAATTTGGTTTTCTTCCTTTCAACAATTCATAGGGGTCTTGTTCAGAATGGGCCTGATCATACATCTATTAATGATGTAGCAAGCAGTACTGACTGCTTCTGCCTAGTATATCTGGGGCAGGCTGTTGACAATCAACCTCGTCCTAGCCATGTCTTCCAAGGATCTATTTTTTCTTTCAGCCACTCCATTCTGTTGAGGAGTTCTGGGAGCAGAGAAGTTATGAACCACCCCATTATCTGAGCAGAATCTCAGAAATTTAGAATTGTCAAATTCTGTACCATGATCAATTCTCAGGCTCATCAAGTTGTGGTTTAGCTTCTTTTGTACCATCGTGGCAAATATAGTGAATACCTCGAAGGTTTCATCCTTGGATTTCAGGAAGAAGGTCCATGTGAATCCGGAGAAGTCATCGATAAGTACAAACACGTACCTGTTGCCTCCTTTTCTTTGCACTTGCATGGGTCCACAAAGATCCATATGTACCAGTTCCAGAGGCTTCTGAGTGGTTACTAGACTCACCGGTTGGAAGTTTTTTCTAACATGCTTTCCTTGAGCGCAAGCACCATAAACCTGATTTTCATTCATCTTACCCCCGGTAGGCCGAGGACTAGTTCCTTGGATATCAGCTTGTTGATTGTAGAGAAGCTAGCATGACTCAATATTTGGTGCCACAGAGCAGTCTCATTGTTTATGGGACTGAGACATTTTAGAGTGGGTTTCTCAGGGCCACTGATGTAGACCTTGTATACATTTTTGTATCTCTTCCCCCTGAGTATCGACTTCTTAGAAAGAAAGTTGGTCACCTTACAGTCAGAGGCAATGCAGAGCATATCATTTCCTTTGTCGCACATTTGAGAGATGCTCAGCAGGTTATGCTTTAGTCCCTCCACATAGTACACATTTTCAATGCACTGGGATGGTAAGGGACCTACCTTTCCGATTCCTTTAATTTATCCTTGTTTTCCATTTCCAAAGCCAACGCTCCCGCCTTGGAAATCACTTAGTAGAAGGAAGTTGCATTTATCTTCTGTCATATGTATGAAGCAGGCACTGTCTAAATACCACTACTTCACTTTTCCTTCTACCGGTTCCTGCAACAAGTAAGCAGAGATTAGTTTTGGGTACCCAGATCCACTTGGGTCTCTTTCTATTGAAAAAGGATGAATAACATTTTGTTTGTCCCAACTTGGTAAGTTCTTTTTCCTTTTATTTCTTCCATTACTGGTTTTAAAAGTATTTTTTAAGTAGGCGATACTTCTTATGAAGGCTTTTGTATTTTTATTGCATCGATCCCTACTATGACCAATTTTGCCACACAGTGTGCACAACATTTCAGGATAAGTTGTGCTTGGGTTGGGTTCTTTGATCTTGAACTCGAGTCCATACTTGGTAGTGGACTGACCCTACTGCATATCGGTGAGCATAGCGGAGGACCTGGTCCACTTCAAGTTATGCTATAATTTAGCTTTGGTTAGGTCTAGGTCCTTCAGAAGAGTTTCATTCCTTTTGGATAGATTTACTAGCTCCTTTTCTAGTTCTTTTGTTTTTTATTCCAAGTCTAATTGATTTTGACTCATCATATGTTTCTCCTTTCTGGAGGATTTGAGATTGTCAATCTCCATAAGGAGTTCCTGGTTAACCTTCTCAAGATGAACATTCTCAGTTCTCAATTGAGCATAGTCCTCCAAGAGATGTTTTTTAGAGTCACTGATGGTCAGGTAAGCATCAATTAGAACTTGTGACAGAGATTCAAGTTTTTTCTTGGAGTAAGAATGGATGTTCAGTTTGACCTGTTTGAAACATACCTTAGTATCCAGTAGAGAGTTTTCATTGTCCTAAGCTCCAGCTCCAGCCATCAGAGCCATGTTCTGTTCCTCATACTCAGCCTTGTAGAGTTGAATTTCAGTAGCATTCATTGTTGTTGCCCCATATTTTCTACCATCATTGTCTGATTCGTCTATAGCCATGAGAGCTAGAAAATCATACTTCTCGGACCCCTAAATTGCCATTAAAGATTGATTTTCAGGGGGCATCCCCTTCGGGTTCTTCTTCAGAGTTGTTTCCTAGTGCAGCCAAAGCTCTTTTCATAGATAGGTCAACTTCTTGGTTCATCATCCTCCTGTCCCTGAGTGCATATGGCTCTGATCTGGGTTCTTTGGCCTTTTCGGGGGCAACAACTTTCTTGCGCTCTAAAGCGTAGAGAGGACAAAATTTGATGAAGTGATCAGGGCTTCCATACTTGTGGCAAAGTTGTTCCTTGAGATCCATTTTAGCGGGTCTTTGTGAGGTCCTTCTTTATGCTCCAGTTCCATTTCACAATATCTGCTAAAACCTCTTAATTATGAGAGCAATGTTCTCCTCTTCCATTTCTTTTGTTGTTAAGCTCCCTTTCTTGATTCTTCTTCAGTTCATAGGTCACAAGTGTTCCCATCAACTCGTCCATGGTCAGAGTATCAAGATCCTTGGCTTCGATGATAGCTTCTACCTTGCTTTCCTAAGATTTAGGTAGGACACTCAGCAACTTTTGTATACCCTTTCCAGTGGGAATGATTTCACCTAGAGTGTAAATTTCATTTAATATGGCGGTGAATCTGGTGTGCATGTCTTGTGTGGATTCGCCGTCATACATTCTAAAGAGCTCATATTGACGATTGAGATTGTCAATTTTGGCCTTTTTGACCTGAGTTGTTCCTTCATGAGCTGTTTGCAGGGTGTCCCAAATGGCTTTAGCATCCTCACATGCAGAGACTCTATTGTACTCGTTTGGACCTATCCCGCAAATTAGTCTCTTCACAGCCTTAACATTATTCTGAATGGCTAATTTGTCCGTTGTATCCCAGTCAGTACGCTCCTTAGGTACTCGGACATTAGGAGCAGGCCCATCTTTCATGGGAATGGTTGGGCCATCCAGGACAATGTTCCAGTGGTCCGGACTTTCTCCGATCAGGTGATCCTTCATGTAATTCTTTCACCAGCGATAGTAGTTACCATTGAATAGAGGAGGTTTGCTTTGAGAGGCACCTTCTTGGGCAATGGGTGGAGTAGCCATTTAGCTTTTCAAGGTAGTTAACCTTTTATAAAAGTCCCGCTCTGATACCAATTAAAAAGATGCTTACTCCTCCCTTTGAGGTGAATCAGGTTTCGTACTTGATCCACTTAAGTTGGTACGAACAAATTAAAGGAACTAACACAATATTTATAATGGAAAAGCTCCTTGCTCAAGGGAGAAATGACCACTACCTACACTAGTAGGATTTAAAATAACTTCTTATTAACTTAAAAAATGAGCAACGTCAAGATTACAACTTCGTAATCACTCAACTCACTCACCTCAACAAATTGAGAGCCAAACCCACTCTCAATATTAACTCACTCAAAGAGAAAAACAACCACTTACAATAATTATCCCTAAACAATAATTCTAAGTAGATTGCTAGTACTTTTGAGCAATTAATAAAACCTAACTCTAGGATTTTGGTGATTGCTCTGATGCCCTTGTTCTTGCGAAAAGGCATCTCGATGTTGATTGCAAAAACTATCGCCTTCAAGGTTAAGTTGATATATTTATACTTATCCTTGAAGCCGTATCAACTAAGACTCCTTGTTGTAGTTGTGGTCGAATTCTGCTCAATGTGGAAGTCCTATTCCTTGTTTGACTCTATATCCTTCCTTGTCTTTCCTGCTTCCATTGGGACTCTAATTATTTGTTGTCATACTCCTACTCCCATCTGGACTTTGCCTTATAACTGGTATACTTCTTGAATTTGGTTATGTTTGTCATCATCAAAACACCAACGTTGTAGGTGCTAACACCAACAATCCAAATACTACCAGAAAAATAGTAATCTTAAGTAGAAAATGTCTTCTATACCTCATTTAAGTAAATAAATAAAAGAATAATTTAATACTATTTAAATTAGATGTATTTCTTGTAAGAACTTTTTTCGATTTGTTGTTTTATTTCTTTGAGATGCAAGCGAGCTATACATAATCTGTAAGTACCATTTGATCTTAGAGCAATAATATTATTATAATTCATGAGTACATTATACAATTTAGAATTGTGTGCTTCCAAAAATTTGCTAGTAATATTTTGCACACAATTCAATACTAAAATATATTTCACTTTATGAGTATAGTTATTTGTAAGTTCTGATTTTCTAGCATTAAATATTAAAAAGTTAGTATCGTCAGGGGCGGAACTATATTCATCTAAGGGTGGTCAGATGAACACCCTTCGTCGAATTGTTTTTTCGAATATATAGGTTAAATATAGATGTTTTGATTTATATATATCAATTGTTGAACACCCTTGATACAAAAATCACCCACGCATGTTCTAAAAGTATGAACACCCTTGATGAAAAATGCTGGCTCCGTCACTGAGTATCGTATAAGATTTGAAGGGAAATTTTTTTTAGAAAACTTAATAATGGAGAACTAACCGAAGTTAAGGTCATGAATAATTTTATGAGAATGATTGCACCAAATTCAACTTTCTTGAAACTAAAGTGGATCTTCTATCTCCACTCGTAGTGTTATTAACTTTTGGAAAATGTAATAGATGAAGAGGAATTTTGAAGAATCAAAGCTGGGTTAATGAATATTTGAGGATTTAAAAGGCTAGTTACACATGATTACGGAAAAATTGTGGGGGCAAGATTCGTGTGCACGGTGTCAGGGCTCAAACGCATTCTAATTACGGAAAAAGGTCAAAATATTAGAAAGGGTAAAAAATATTCTTCGTTTATACTTTGAGTTATTTATGCCTTTGTACATCAGAAATGGGTCAAAAATGTGCTGATTTAAACGGCACTAACAGAAAAGGATAAAAAATGTCCTTGATTTAAATTTTGGTCGAAAAATGCCCTTATTATTATCAAATGGGTCGGAAATGTCCTTATTTAAATGAATGTATGTATAAGATCATAGTAAACCCAACATTAATTTTTATTTAGATAACAATAAAAATAGTAATTATAATAAAGACAAAAAAATTATTTTTAATTTGTTTTTCTTGAATTGAAGTAGGATAAATATTTACTAATTAAAAAAAATACTATAAATGCCCTTCATTTATAGTTTGACTCAAAAATGTCCTTATCATCAATACTTTGGACCAAAAATTCCCTTATTGTTATTTAATGGATCAAAAATGCCCTTTTCAAATAAATTTATTATTTATTTTATTTTTAAACACTTGTTTTTTATTTTTTTATTAGTAAATATTTATCCTACTTCAATTCGAGAAAAAATTAAAAAATATTTCTTTATTATAATTACTATTTTTATTGTTACCTAAATAAAAATTAATGTTTGGTTTACTATGATCTTATATTTATGACATATATTATTTGCTACAGGGGTACGATGTTTTATTTTAATTGATAAAATGAGATTAAATACTATAAATGTCCTTCATTTATAGTTTGGCTAAAAAATGCCCTTATCATCAATACTTTGGACCAAAAATTCCCTTATTGTTATTTAATGGGTCAAATATGTCCCTTTTCAAATAAATTTATTATTTATTTTATTTTCAAACCAATAATTTTTATTTTTTTATTAGTAAATATTTATCCTACTTCAATTCGAGAAAAAAATTAAATTTTTTTCTTTATTATAATTACTATTTTTATTGATACCTAAATAAAAATTAATGTTTTGTTTACTATGATCTTATATTTATGACATATATTATTTGTTACAGAGGTACTGTTGACATCCCGAAGGCGCAACGTCGTGGCAACTTGCCAAAAAATAATTAAATAAATAAAAGAATTTAAAAGAAAAAATAATTTAATTTTAAGTTTTAGAGTCGCCACCTAATTTTAAGGATAATTAGGAAACCAATTTATTATTTATAAAAAATAGTCTGCGAACCAAAAAATTCTAAGTAAGGGGTTCAAGTTATTCCGAAGGGAAGATATTAGCACCCTTCAGAATCCACAACGGTGGGTCCCGGCTGAACTCATTTTTTCAAATTGAGGAGGAGACAAACAATATAACACAAATATAATAACAATGAAATATACACAAAAAATAAAATAAATAATAATATTAAAAACATCATAAAATTTGTCTAACACCAATAATATACACAATAATGAATAAATAAAGAATGATTTATTCTAAACTAAATTTTTCGGTCTTTTTTGAATGGGGAGTCCTCGAAATCCGACGGTTAGATTTTTCATCGGCCAGGTGTAACAAAAAATATATATATCTTAAACTAATATTTTTTGAATTTTAACGTGTAACAAATATTAATTTAAACTAAATTTTGTCCGCCCTTTTTTGAATGGGGAGGCCTCGAAATCCGACGAATAGATTCGTCATTGGCCAATTTTAACAAACAATGTATGTATAAAGTTAAACTAAAATAATTCAAATTTTAACGTGTAACAAATATTAAACTAAACTAAAATTTGTCCGTCTTTTTTGAATGGGGAGGCCTCGAAATCTGACGAATAGATTCGTCATTGGCCAAGTTAACAAACAATGTATACATAAAATTAAACTAATATTTCAAACTTTAAAATATAATAAATATCAATCTAA
>JBCEWC010012449.1:0-15852 GCA_038996855.1 Solanum aculeatissimum | reverse complement strand
AATGAAGGGCAAAAAGTTCAAACAACATTTCTAAGGGTCTTCACACTTTTAATATAGTATAGATATAGATATAGATATAGATATAGATATATAAAAGAGTACGTAAGGCCCACCTATGTGACACTCTCACATAATTCTTATTTATTTATTTTTAAATAATTCAATATTTTAAAAATCAATTATATAGTCGAACAGAAGTTAAAAAAAATTCAAAAAGCGTCCTTTCTAATTAACGGTAATTTAGTCTATTATAACTACTAAAAAAAGTCACAACCATTCAGAAAATTCGCAACCCTTCGAAAAAGTCATAATTTTTCAAAAAAGTCATAATCCTTCAAAAAAATTATGACCCTTTGAAAAAGTCATAATCATTCAAAAAAATCACAACTTTTCAAAAAAGTCACAATTTTTAAAAAGTCACAATCCTTTGTAAAAGTCACAATCATTCGAAAAAATCACAACTCCTTGAAAAAGTCACAACCATTCGAAAAAGTCACAACTCTTCGAAAAAAACCACACTTTTTTGTAAAAGTCACAACTATTTGAAAAAGTCACAACTTTTCGAAAAAGTCACAATTCTTAAATGTGATAAATTATCTTCTTTCAATATAATATAATATAATTAAATAAATAAAAGTCACAATTCATAACATTTCGAAAAAGTCAGAACTTCTCAAAAGAGTCACAACCTTTCGAAAAAGTCACAATCCTTCAATTAATCTCTTTAGAAAAGTCACAACATTTCGAAGAAGTCACAACCCATCAAAAAAGGTAACAACCCTTCGAAAAATTCACAACCACTTGGAAAAGTCGCAACCATTCGAAAAGGTCACAACTCTTTGAAAAAATCACAATGTTTTGAAAAAGTCACAACCATTCGAAAAAGTCACACATCTCCGAAAAAATCACACTTTTTTCGTAAAAGTCACAACTCCTTGGAAAAGTCACAATCCTTTGTAAAAGTCGCAACCATTCCAAAAAGTCATAACTCTTCAAAAAAGTCACACTTTTTCGTAAAAGTCATAACTCCTTGAAAAAGTGACAACTTTTCTAAAAAATCACAATGCTTTCAATATAATATAATATAACTATATAAATATAAAATATATACTAAATTGATTTTTACGTTGAGGGTATTATAGTAACCTCTTTAGAAAAGTCACAACCCTTCAAAAAAGTCACAACTCTTAAGAAAAGTTACAACTCTTCGAAAAAGTTACAACCCTTTGAAAAAGTCACAATCTTTCGAAAAAATCAAAACCCTTCAAATAAGTCATAATCCTCCGAAAAAAAGTCACAACCCTTCAAAAGAGTCACAATCCTTCAAAAAAGACGCAACCCTTCGAAAAAATCATAACCTTTTGAAAAAGTTACAACTCTTCAAAAAAGTCACATCTCTTTGAAAAAGTCGCAACCTTTCGAAAAAGTTACAATCCTTCGATGTGAAAATTATCTGCTTTACATTTATTCTCTTTTAAACATACAACAACAATTCCTTCAAGCCAGTAAGCGTAATGGTCAGTGAGTATTCAAGATAACTATGAGTTTAACAACATTAAATTAATAAAACGTTTTCAGATATATTTATAATACTGAATTTTCTATATAGAAAGAACTTAATAACTTTAGAGTATTTTATTAATTTTAATATTAAGATATATAACACTACAAGAAAAATAGTCTCTAAGAAAGGAAAATCTAGTCCCTAAAAGTTCAAATCTGGTCCCAAATGAGTAATTTAGGACCAGAAAAGTGTGGTCGCCTTCCTTCGCTAATAGCCAAATAGGACGAGATTAAAAGGCTAGTCCCTATATGTTTTTTGAGACGGAAAAAAATGTGGTCGTTATATCCTTTTTAGAGACCAGATATCTAGTCTTAAATAGACCATTTATATCTTGAAATTAAGGTCATTAATCCTCATTTCCGACCATCCACAACCTGGTCCCTATATGTTTGTTGAGATGGGAAAAAAGTGTGGTCGTTATATCCTTTTTAGAGACCAAATATCTGGTCTCAAAAAGACCATTTATATCTTGGAATTCAGGTTGTTAATCCTCATTTGCGACCTTCCACAACCTGGTCATAGTAATTCTTTTGAGACGACTTGTGACTTGGTCCTAGAATCACATTAGAGACTATTAAGAATCTTGTCCTAGAATATATCTAGCGACCATATCAAACTAGTCCTAGAATAGCTTCACAGACGAACAATAATTTGGTCCTAAAATAATAGCTTTATAGACGAGCAACAATTCTGGTCCTAGATTGACTTTTAAAAAACTACTTAACTCGATACAAAAAGTAGAAAGAGGGTAGAAAGATAGAGAAATAAGTGTGACTTATTAAATAAATTGATTAACAAAATCCTAATGCATTCTGAGCTGAAATGAGGCAAGCAAATAAATGAAGGGAGGCATTACGGGCCGACTACAAGAAAAGCAAAGCTTTGTAGACTCGGTCAAGTATCTTATAGAATGCCGACGACGATTTTCCACTAAATAAGTGAAGGGGAGGAGGAAGCGAGGCTTAGCGAGCTTTATAAGGCCGACCACTACATAAGCCGCTGGCGGAAAAAGCTCGAAGAGCTTCCCTTCATTCATTACTAAGCCAAGGTTAAATAAATTGATTAACAAAATCCCATGATATTAGCTTCAATTTTCTTATAACAAAAATTATAGATAGCATCCAAAATTTTGCATAACATTCATAGAAAAATAATAATAAATACAATGCATCTTCAAAACTTGTATCTTCACTTAAGAATCATGAACAAAGTTGGCCTATAAACTAGCTTCAAGTTTCAATCCTGTCAAGTGATATTCAGAAACATCAACAAAAGATGCAAGAAATAAGAAAAATCTATTAGAAAAATATTGGGATGCATCAACCAAGAATTCAACATCTATTTTGTGTCATTATGCAAATAACCACAACTAAACTACACTTGGCAAAAGATAGAAATAAATGGACTGAATGAATAGCTTAACGACGAGCTAGACGAATGACAACCGAACAAAAAATATGTTAAAATGTAGATGCTGGCCAGGAACGTTTGCAGCAGTGCAAAAAATAAAAAAAATTGTATCATTAGGCAGCTGAGCAGAAAACTAAAACAGATCTAGCATAAAAAGTTGCACAACTATCGTAATTAAGATTTCTATACTCTAAAATTACGTCTATCTTTCATTGCAGATTTACAGATGCTCATTTGCATATTTGCATCACATATGACCATTTTACGTTGACAGGCTTAAAGCTGCAAAGTTGATAGAGAAATGGGTAATCGTAAAGTTGATAGAGAAATGGGTACTAGGTTGGACAATAAAATGCAATCTGAAAAAACTACTTCTCATCAATTTACAAGTGTAGATAAAGGGGGAGTATCAAAGCCCATCATATGATCGACTAGTTTATATAACTACTTGTCTTGATGGACATCAAGTGGAAGTACAAGTGACAGACAAATCAGTGTTTTCAGGGATACTTCATGATGCGACAATTGGTGAAAAAGATTTTGGTATCATTTTGCTGCACAAGTTTTAGCAAAGGATATGCTTACAACTCTAGATGGCTCCAGAACAGAATGTTGGAACGACAACAAGAACTTTTGATAGATTCATGTATTTCACACAACAACAACAATAACATACCCAGTGGAATCCCACAAGTGGGGTCTGGGGAGGGTAGAATGTACGCAGACTTAAGGTGATCAAATACTGGATTGGCACTGTGAGATTCTCCATCCTAATCAACACTGGATTTTTTGCTTCTCAGAGAGAATTGAGACTGGGAGTAACTTGATCAACAAAGCAAAAGGGAAAAAGTGGATCAAAGGATTCTGAGCAGGAGAATTAAACAACCTGGAGGTAACTCACCGCCAATATGCAGGTGATACATAGGTGTTTTGTGAAGCAAAAACAGATCAAATCTTCAGTTTAAGGATTATATTTGTCATTTTTGAGGTTGTCGCTAGACTCCATATCAATTGGGAAAGAGCTTTATCTATCCTATCAACCCAGTGATAGAGATAGAAAGTTTGGCTAGTAAATTAGGATGCAAGATTGGAGAACCTCAAACAACTTAATTAGGCATGCCTCTAGGAGCTAAAATCTAGTCCAAAGGTATTTGGAAAAGGGTCGTAGAAAAATGTGAAAAGAAACTCACCATCTAGAAAAGTCAGTATGGCTTGGAGGACAAGTTGATGACAAAAGTGGTTAACACTCCTCCATATAATTGCATTGTATGGAGAGCAATAAGGAACCTCTGGCCTATTTTGTATTCCGGCTCCAAAATCAAAGTTGGAGATGAGCAAAAGACCTCCTTCTGGAAGGACAAATAGAATGAAATAGTTACATCCGAAACTTTACATGTTATCTCAACAACAATAGGCAATAGTGGTCACAATGTGGACTGGTCAAGATTGGAAATTGTTCCTAAGGAGACACTTATATGACTGGAAAATTGAGAAGGTAATCACATTCCAGAACTCAGTAGATAATTTCAGTAATCTTACTAAGGGGAAGGACTCACTGGTTTGAAAGAGTGACATTCGTGATAAATTCTTAGTAAATTCAGTATATAAGGCACTCAAAAAGACTGCATACCAAGAGACAAACTGTCCATGAAGGATGATCTAGAAACCAAAGGTGCCCCACAAAGTAAACATCTTTTTGTGGCTTCTGGCAAAAGAATTGGTTCTGACCCATGAAAATCTTAATAAAAGAGGACATCAATTTGCCTCTACATGTACTCTGAGCGGAGAACAAATAGAGACAATTAACCATCCTTTTTTTTTTGCATTGTGAGTGGACTGAGCGGATATGGAGAATCTTCATTTGTCTAAAGTGAATTAGTTGGGTAAAACCAGGAAGCATCAAAGGAGTTCTAAGTAGTTGTAATAGGTATAACAATGATTTCAAAGGAGGAGGAAAGATGGAAGATTTTTCCAGTACATATTTGGTGGATAATTTGAAAAGAGAGGAACAATAGGAGCTCTGAGAATGTGCAGAACAACCTTCAGAAGATTAGAATGAATTGTTAAGCCCTTTTCTATTTTTGGTGTAAACAAGATATTTTAGCTAGAACAGAAGACATCTTTGATGTACTAGATTGTCTATAGGCATCAGTTTGATTAAGCTCAAAACTTTAGAAAGATATAATACTCTTTTGTAGGGGAACTACACTTTGGTTGTAGTATACCTATGGATATTTATAGACTAAAGCTACCACCCTAAAAAAAGAATACTAAGTTATAAACTAAACCAGCAAAAGGTGAAGGTCCATATTAAAAAGTGCCACCAAAAAATGACAAACTCCTAATTATCATGAAAGGAGAA
Organism: Solanum aculeatissimum; assembly: GCA_038996855.1. Taxonomy (NCBI): domain Eukaryota; kingdom Viridiplantae; phylum Streptophyta; class Magnoliopsida; order Solanales; family Solanaceae; genus Solanum; species Solanum aculeatissimum. The sequence goes on along the minus strand of JBCEWC010012449.1, from coordinate 10,516 downwards.
ACAGATTCATGTATTTCACAATCTCGACATATTGAGATAGAGCAACAGTTGGAACGTTGGGTACCTAATGATGATGTTCCTGAATGTCCTGAACTAGATAATATATTTGAGGCTCATTGGAATAGGGGCTAGGATCAATTTGAAGCCAGTGAAACTCTATTTGGAGTAAAAAACACATTTGATGAGGACCTTTATACAACAAAGCTTGAGAGAGGTCCTCTGATGAGTGAGTTGGAAAAAGAAGCTATAAGAATAGTTAGAGATATTGAGGGTGAGGATACACGTGATCTTCGTCTAGCAGAGGAGAAAGGGATTCAACTTCATTAGAACCTAAAAGTTGATGAGGAAATTAGATTTTCTACAGCTGTTAGAGAGTTTGATGATTGCAGATATGATGACTGTGAGGACATATTATTAGTTCTATCTTAAACAGGGAACTCAAACTCCTGTTTAGTGAGATACTGAAATAAGATGCAATAAGGAGGATACAAGAAATCAAATGATGGCACGATTAAATGATTAATCATATAAGCCATTTAAGATTTTGCTCCACAGAATTCTCAACGATACAATCATTTTAATTTGTAGAACAAAGAAGCTCATTGTGTAATACACAATGCATAAAGACAAATTGATGTTTAAAATCAAACCGGTCCATGAAAATCAACTCTAGCAGATATGCTCTCTATGAAATGCCTGAATGAAGTCTCAGGAGCTATTATTGAGATGAATGGAAAGTTTTGCTCTTTACTAGGCCTATGAACAATAGTTCTATAGCTAACAAAAATAATGTTAGTGGCCAGATGCTAGCTTCATATCAAAGTACTGGAACTCAAAATGAGGATATGCCTACTAATTAATACCACTACTAATAAAATAAGAAAAAACTCCATCAGTACACCTTGTGGAAGAAATAGAGAAACTCAATCAGAATTGAAACCAACCTAAAATTCAATTTTGAGTAGAATTATGATAGAATTTCTTTTTTAGCACAACAACAACAACACAAAGAGAAGACACCTACTTCAATTTAAGGTGTGACATCTTAACAAAATAAATTAAAAAGTCCGATTTATTGTTACTTACTTGGTCAGCTGAAAAACGACGATCATTCCATTAAAATGGATGATGTTGTAGGTGAGACATGTGATAGTTGAGCAGTAAAAAACTCTTTCATCTTCATTATTTCATTCATATTATCTTCTACGGTAAACAAATGATTATTCAACGACTTATTTTTCTCATTCAAGGATTTATTCTCTTTAGTCAAAGATTTGATATCCTCTCGAGTTGTACGTAGTGCGACTAATAATTCAGCCTTTGAAGAAGGTCCACCTTTTAAGTCTTTTGCTTTTAATCCACCTCCAAATCCAAATACATGGCTACGAGTTTGAGGTCTATTACATTTTTCAACAATCTCTATGGGAGGTAGAGATGGATTTGTTTGAACCATTTCTTCTAGTTTAGCCTACAAAATATATCAAAAAAAATTATTTCATATCACACAATAATTTTAAGTAATTAACAATTTAATTTACCAAACATATATGTTTTTCAATTGCTTCAAGTTCAACAAGCTTGTTGTCTTTTTTACGAGTCTCAAAGAAAATAGTTGTTAAATCTGGTGGATTGTCATCTTTCCCACCCTTTACATCAAAGTAAAACATGTCATATAACACATAACTCATAAATATGTCATTTAGAATTTTTTTTATGAATATACCTTTTGATAAATAATCTCCCGAATAGGCTTGCTACCAATATGATAAAGCATCTTCAACTTAGCTCGATTTGTTGCATTCCTGCTGTTTTTTGCCTGTATTTGTTCAACAATAAGAACAATGATACAGTGGTATTAAGGTTCACAACAATCACATGATTATGAGCTACATAGGGGAGTAGTCCATTCAACTTGAACAATGATACAGTGAGGTTTGTTATGAGTTAATTATAACTACTCCGGTCTTACTTTTTAGTTAGCGCATTTGGTCCCACGGAGAGCCTCATTTTATAGATGCATTTACTAAGTATAATGCTAGAAGGCCCCATTCAAGCATTTACAGGCAAAAGTCTATTAATTCAGTAGGCGTACCTAAAAACTTTCAGAAGCAAAATGTTCCTTTACTAACTATTCCCATTTTTTTTATCTACTCCCTTTGGGACATTCTTAAGAGACTGTTGGATTGACTTGTTCTTCAAATATTTTAAATGTAAGTATCCTCTTTATTTGTTCCATAACTCATTCATCCATCCCAAAATATGATTGTGATGATCATTCATATCAACACTTTCAAATTTATGCTACAACAATTGAAACATGAGTTGAGTTATTAGTTTCTGATGATTAAACATGAGTTAATGAAAGATAAAAGTAGAATCAGATATATAGTTATTATCTCAACAGTTGTCCACATGTGATTCAAATTTTCTTGTTTAATATCACTCTATGGTGATACTCCCAATGGAAAAATATTACGATCACGAATGATTTTTCCCAAATGCCTCGAAAAAAGATTGCTATTTTTTCCAACTGTTCGATTATTGTAAAAGGTTACTTTCAACTTTTATCCAATTTCAAGTGAAGCAACTTCTTTACACTTGTTGCTTCCTCGAACTCTTTTTATCTTTGTTGGATTAGATGAAACTACAGATGCATAATTAATAAAACTAAAACAATCAAATTTAATTCTAAAACTTAATAAAATATGCATTCAAAATGTCCTACCATTTTCAGTTGTTTGAGAATGTTTCATAACTTGACCACTAGATGGAGGCAATGAAATATTGATTTGCATATCTCTTTTTCAAGAATCAATTTTTTCATTTTTTGTATTTCTTGACTAGAAGATATGGTAGCACTTAATTTTGTGATTTTAGGAGGAGCTTGCATATATTGATCAGCAAAAACAACACTCTTGTTGAAAGATCCCACCCACATTTAGAAATTCCTAAAGAGGAGCTCAAAGATTCAGATCTTTGTTCCGATCTCTTTCTTGTAGAACCTGGATCCACTAATATATAATATAAAAATTTATAAAAAAGTTTGAAAACACAACAAATTTATAAAAAAAATATAACATTTTTGAAAAAATCTTACTTGTTTTAATTTCTTGAATGCATTTTCTAACTTGAACAGTGGATGCAGGAGATGAAGAATTCATTTGCATATTCTCTTTCTCAGAAGCCATGGAGTTCTTATGTATTGTTTGCATTCCTTGACTAGTGGACATGGTAGAGTTTTTATGTCCTTGTCTGTGGTCCTTCCCAGTAGAACCTGAAAGAAAAGTCATATTATCAATATTTTATCAATATTTTGAAGAGGGAGAGAAAGAAAATATATCATAGGGCATAATCAATAAGGAACACAAATTTAACATGAAAGAGGAAGAACTACAGCTATTATAGGGAAAAATGCAAAGCCAGGAGATCGTAAGTTTTGGCACAAAAAGATAACTATGATTTTATCCTTTACATTTTTAGATTTATTTATCTTCTTACTATGAGGAACATGAAGGATGGAATTAAGCAAGTTATGGTTAACCAAGAGGCCACATTGGTAACTAAAATAGCTTCTATCGAGGAAACATACTCAGTTCTCTTTCTTTTTCAATAAAATTGCCTCCATCTAGAGGAGAAAAAGAGGTATGGCCACACTATATATATACATCGTAACAAGAGGTGATTCTTTCTATCCCAGAAATATCCAAAATAATCAGCAACAAAACTATAGTCAACATTCTCAAATTTTAAGGGACAGGTTTCTATAGATTTTCACAAATAATGTCAGATTAATGAGTTTAGAGATATTCCCGCAAACTTTCACCACTCATCGATCCATCTCCTTGAGAATTTATTGTGCAAGAGACTTGATAGGAAGCTCAAATGAAAACAGAACAGATTTACAAAAAAATACAATATATTTGAAAAAGATTTACTTGTTTCAACTTCTTGAATGCATTTTCTAACTTAAATAGCGGATGGAGGATATGAAGAATTCATTCTTATGCTCTCTTTCTCAGAAGCCATGGAGTTCTTATGTATCGTTCACATTCCTTGACTAACGAATATGGTAGAGTTTTTAAATCCTTGTCTTTGATCCTTCCCGGTAGAACCTAAAAGAAAAGTCATATTATCAATATTTTATCAATGTTTTGAAGAGCAAGAGGATGAAAATATATCATAGGGGGCATAATCAATAAGTTTCGACTTTTAAGTTTGAAAATATATTCATCAAATTAACAGAGTCACAAGTTCAAAACCACTATTATATATATATATATATATATTCATAGTTCAAATTCTTGAAATTTCATTTGAATGCTGTTTTGCAAGCGATGCCACATTTCTCAAGTATATCCCATTGAAAGACCCCAACTGAAAGAGAAATGAGACTACTCCAGTTCACTTTAGCTGAAGGGTTCAATTCTGTACATAATTGTACATACAACATTCTCCAGGACATATTCTTATATGCGAACTCAAGAAACAGTAACACATTGTTGCTCATTTGTTTTCTTATATAGAGTTTGAAAATCAAGATTAGCTAGAAGACATATTCTACTATATTTGCATCAGATTGAGAGAAGAAATAGCAGGAAGGAAGCTGAACGTGTGACTGAAGAGAACTTTTACATATCTAAGCTTCTTAAGAATAGCCGTGACAACATGAAATCTTTATGTATGAGATCATGAAGATCATGAAATCTTCATATATGAGAAAAATGCAATTCAAGACAAATACAAACAAAATCTTACTTGTTTCAATATCATTGATGTACTGCTTAACTACATCACTTGATTGAGGCAATAAACTCTTAGTTGGCATATTCCCTTTCTCACCTAGGGATTTAAGTCCTCGTCCCTTTTCAATAGCTCCTGGCATGACAAATGTATATTTGATAGTACTCTTCATATTAGAATCGACCTCATTTTCAGTCTTCAATGGTTTCATCTTGAGTCTGCAAAGAGATTCAAAAGTTAAAAACTAAACATGAAAAAAATATGTAATAACATAATAACAAAAGAAATTATGCTATTATGAGTCAGAAAAACTCGAATTTGAATTCCAAGAATAAAAACTTTTTGATAAAGAATCGTCTTCTTTTAACATCTTACGCAACATATTATTACTAATAAAAAGAGCACATAAGTAGGCATCTCTCCGTTAATGTGTCTGCTTCTTCTCCTTTATTATATGGGGCCTATGAAAATATTTCATGGACTCTTGAATTCGCTCATTCTTAAGGCAACTGTTTTTATACGTGTCTACTTCAGTTACTTAATTATATTCTTTCATCTACTTCAACTTGATTTTACGATATTACCCCTAATAAATTATTTCTCCAACTGTTTCAACTATGATTTTACTATATTAATCTAAATCAATTATTTTAAGTTATGCAAATACTAGAATTAGGGTAAAACAAACTCAAAATTATAAATAAGTCTTTCTTTTAACTTGTCAAATAAAATGAAACAACTATTTTAATATCTTTCAATGATTATATTTATGTCAAAAAAGAAGTACTTTTTGAAAAAATATAATATAAATAAATCAAAAAAATTATTTATATTACTTGAAATGATAAAGCACTAGATCACAATAACTGTCAATTTAAAATTTTGATTCTTAAAATTTTATTTGTGCCGAATAAATAGAGACCGAGAAAGTAATGTACATTATTTAAAATTTATAAATTACAAAAATTAATAATTTAAAATATTTAAATAAATAGGTAAAATTTTGATTGACTCTCAAAATTTTATAGTGCTACATAAATTGAAACAAAATAAATAATATATACTATTTAAAATTAATATAAAATATATTATAAATCGCAATAATTAACTGTTTAAAATTTTAAAAAAATATATAAAATTTTATATCAATATTAAATAAATCGATATTAGAAAAGAATTCGGATGGGCTTCTCCTTTTCTAGTATAAACATACTTGACAATGGATTCTGTGTATTATGAATTTTTAAATTAGGATTAGATGCTTTGTATTGCACCCTCATCTCATCTCATTTTAATTTAATTAATTTATAAAATAATTCACATATATTAAGAAAAATATTTAAAGACAATTTAAATTATATTTTTTATTATTTCATCTGTTTTAAATTAAGTGAATTGTTAGGTCATATCACACATATTAAGAAGAAAAAAAAAAGATAAATTTTAGCCATGTTTTCCATTTTTATCCTTTTCAAACTCCAAATAACTCATTTAATATATCTTGGAAATCAATTTTAAAAACTCAATTAATGAAGGGCAAAATTGAAAAAAAAAATCAATATATCCCTTGAAAAGTGAACAATTTACTTATTTTGAAAACTCAAAAATTCTTCAAAAATTCACTTAATTTGAAACAGGAGTATTATTTTTTGTGAAATTATAAATATATAGTGTAATTTATCTTCTAAAAAATATAAAATTTCAATGAATGAAAGAATTTATATGAAAAAAATTCACATATTTATCCTGAACTTGAAATAATTCAACTATTTTGAATATTAAAAAAATCTAAAAATTCAACGAATTTTGATTCTTTATCCAAGGAAGGACCACATTTCTTCATGACATCAGTAATTACGTCTATATTATCGAAAGAAGACGAATACATTTTTTGGTAAAGCAGCCACTCCTCGTTTTCCTAATCATCGTTATCCAAGTGGATTACTGCATCCAAATCCAAATGCAGGTCTTCTTTCAAGGGAAAAATTCACATCTATTGAATTTAAGGTAATGCAATTTGGCTCAAAATTTGGTTCAAAATTTAGTTATAATGATAAAATAATATATTTACATTATAAAGTAAATTTTTTTTATATTTTTACCTTTTTTTTATAAAATTAAATAAAATATATTTTTTACTTATACTATTTTCAAAATATTAAAAATGATTAGTAGCTAATTATTTGGTTATTTCTGGTTAAATATTGAAAAAGAAATCATAACATTTCTCACCACCTCTATTTTAGTCATGATAAATTATTTGGTCAAAATATTGTAGCTAATTTTTTTTTGATTCAAACTATAAAAAATCATGATAATGATTAAATGATATTTGCCATATCTTTTTTTCTATAGTAAAACTTTCTAGCTTATTATTAATTTTTGCTACAACATAAAATTTAATATAGTAATAGTAATATTTTAGTTACAATAAATTATTTGAAATACAGTATCAAGGCTAAATAAATATTTTTTTCAAATTACAAAAACTTGTTATAATAGTTAAGTAATATAGCCATAGAATTTGTGCTAGAATAAAATTTTGTAGCTAATTTTATCACGTATTAAAATTTATTATAGCAATAACGATTTTTTAGCCATGAAAAGGTTATTGAAAAAAAATATTATAATTAAATAAATATTTTTCTTTGAGTACGAAACAAATCATGGCAATAGTTAGCTTAATAATAATTGTAATTATTTGTCAAGACGAAATGACTTAGTCACAAATTTATTATTGTGATAAATTTTTTATAGTTTATAATTAATTTTTACCACGAGTTAATTTTTTATAACACTATTATTCTCGTATTGTTAGAGGTGTTAATCGTTTTATTCTATTCGATTAAATATTATATATATACTTATGAATTTCAAATATTATTTTAAATAAATATATTTATTATATCCAATTAATTTTGATTAACAAATTATATCAAGCTTAAATATAACTTCATCAAGTCTTACGGAAACTTCATAATTCTCACGTACCTCTAGAATTATTATTTGACTCAAACTTATTTCATCAGGTTAATATCTTTATTGATATAATCCTATTGAAGGTGTTTATCGTTCGATTTAATTCAATTTTTACAACTTGTAAGTCTTATCAAACTAATATTTTATCTTTTTGTAACATGTTATTTTTGGATGTTAGTTGTATTTTTTTTTTTAAATGTAATCATATTATCATATTTTTTTTCAGATTTGCAATATGAATTAGTTAAGAATATAAATCGATTAATTGATTGTTTAGTGAATATAATTAACATACACACATTAATGACAAAAGCGACATTGACATTTTATTTTTAATTTTTTTTTGATAATTTTTTAATATTCTAGTTTAACCTTAACATTTAAATTCATATATTTTTTATATTTTCATGTCAAACTAAAAATTACAATTCAAAATATACATTTTGTGCAAGTTCAATTTGAAATAATGGTAGGCCCATTACGAACAATTATTAAGGTTGTCTCCAATCTTGCTTGACTCGGGGCGATCACTTGATCAGGGCATTAAATCTTGTTGTTCGTTACTTTAAAAATAGGAATTCAAATTTTAGAATTGTCAGAAATTTAATCTATTTTTGTTTCATATTAATTTTTCATTTACTCATGTGCACAACTAATATAAACTGAGGGTCTCACGAAAATAAGTTCTCTATTTCCATGATATAGTGATAAAATTTGCGTACATTCTACCCTTTAAAATTCAATCTATGAAATTTCTCTAGGTCTTTATTGTTGTTATTGTAGGACAACTCATATATTTTAGAAAGAAGACTTAATAACAAAACTGACAATATCATAATGGATAGAGAAATATGTATTTTAAAATAAGATTTATTTAATATAAATAGTTAACCTTTTGCATTAACTTAAAGTAAAGTATATTTTAACTATTGCTATTATTATTATTATTAGTTAATTCTCTATGTAATTCATGTGTTTTTTAATACAATTATTGTACGTACTTTTTAGTTATATAATAGTTATAGCATTTATAAAAAAGAACACAATAATAATAATAATAAGTAAAGAAAAAGAAATTCTCGAACGTAAATCTCTCCATCACACTTGCACCCTTCTCATTCCGATCAAAATTTAAATTCCTAAAATTTTCCACCAAAAACTGAAAAATTACAAAAGATAAAAAAATTTAAAATTCAATAAAATAAAAAATTTAACGGGCAAAAATTAATGGAGGTGACGGTGTTAAATTAATAAACGTTACTAGCAGTAACATTTTAAGTGTAATACGTATATGTGAATGACGTGTTATAATATGTTACTCATAAGTACGTTTTATGTTTAAAACATTACTCACAGTAACGTTTATTAAGAATGCTGACACTCAATTTTGATCGACCTAAAAATATAAATGTTCTCTTCATTTTAAATGTATTACATATTTTTAACATCTTACTTAATTCAAAAATTAATAATTGTCATACGTTCAAACACTTTACATACTTATTTTAATATATGTCTGTGTGTGTATGTGTGTATTTTGTTTATGTAATTTTTTTTATTTAATAAAGTTTATTATATGGTTCACTTATTTAAATTAATGTGAATATTGTGATTATTAATTAGATAAGTACCTATTCAATTATTTTTCCAATTTATTTAAAACTTAGTCAATTCCTTTACAATTTATTTCAATTTCATCACAATTGAGTCAATTTTTGGCCAATTTTAAATACCCAACCCAATTCATTTAATTCGAAATCCGGGTGACCCAATCTTGAACCGAATTTGACCCAATTTCTTGATAATTAATCCCGTACAGTCATCTCATTTTAAATATAAGGTCGTTTTCTCAAAAATTTCAAAAATATCTATTTTAATTAAATAACAATCTAAGATGGATTAGGTCGGTCAACATTCTTATTAGTTATCCTTTATCACTTATATGATTATTAGTTATTGTCCGGTGACAAGTTATATTGACAAGTATATATGAACTAACTGAATCAGATGATTGATCACTTCACATGACTTTGTTCGAGAATAGTATACTCTATATATGTTGGAGAAGGAAAAAAAAGATAACAATTACTAATGTCTTTTAAATAATTAAAAAGATTACTTTATTAAATATCTTTTTTTGTAACAAGTATACGTAATGATTCATAATTTATCGAATTAACGTAACTTAGTGAAGGATAAGACTTGTACAATCAATATTATTAATGTTTGACGCTCTTTGGTTCGACATATATGAATTATATGCATAATTTCTATAATTATTGACATTTATCATATCTAAAATATTTTGAGTTGCCATTATTGCAATATTTTATAAATTAAATTTAAAAATTATTTATTGGATGTATTTTTTTTTGGTAACAAATATACGTATAGATTCATAATTTACCAAATTGGCGTAACATAGGGGATAAGACTTGCATGTGTAAAGTTTTTTGAAGTTATCGTTGTTGCAATATTTTATAAATTATAATTATAAATTATTTAATTATATAGTTTGAGTTTATTTAAATACAAAAAATTTAAAAAATTCACTTAGTGAGTTTTATCTAACAAGGAAACTTAGCAAAGAAAACGAATATGGGTTAGAGACCATTAAGACATTAATTGTTGGAACAAAGAATTATAGTTGAGATAGTCTAGAACCCAAGTGAGAGTTGTAAAGGTTTATTGGAGAGGGAAAATTCATTTTAGAGAAATGAGATACAATAACTAGTATTTATTGAAAACGCTTAGGGATTACAAATAATAGTAACCATCGGTAAAATCCTAAAGATCA
>JBCEWC010012448.1:0-15853 GCA_038996855.1 Solanum aculeatissimum | reverse complement strand
TTTCATGTATTTACTTTCTTTGACTTGAGGGTGAGCCTTAAGCTTGTCGAGGCCCCGCTCTTCTATGTAGAGGCATGGTTGGAGAAATCTTTACTCTTGTATTTAGTCAGGGATGTCTGGGCCAACTCCATCATCTTCCAGTGCACCTGCATCAAAGGTTCGACATGAACAGAGGTCCCAAAATTTTAGAGCTCAAGGCACCCGATCACAAAGGAGTGGAGCTCAAGGACCTTCTCGCAATCTGTTATGTGGTAAGTATGGTAAGTTTTATCTAGGAGAGTTTCTTATGGGTACTAATGGTTGCTTTAGGTGAGGACAGACCGATCACTTCTTTAAGGAGTTTCCAATATGAAGATAAAATTATGGGGGCCATAGGGCTCAATCATCGTTATCAACTCCAATAGGTAATATTGCTCCTAAGGGTGCTACTTCAGGGACAAGCAGGGGTACAAACTATCTGTATGCTATGGACAACCTCCAGGATCAGGAGAATTTGTCAGATGTAGTCACTGGTATGCTCAAAGCCTTTACTCATGATGCTTATGAATTACTAGATCCAGGTGCAACTTTATCTTTTATGAATCCTTACATAGCTATAAAGTTTGAAATTAGTCCTGAGCATCTTCTCGAGCCCTTTAGTGTATCCACTCCTGTGGGTGAGTCCATACTAGCCCAAAGAGTCTATAGGGATTGTCATGTTTCAGTCTACCATGAAGACACCTTAGATGATCTAGTTGAGTTAGATATGGTCGACTTTGATGTCATTCTGGGCATAGAGTGGATTTATGCTTGCTATGCCTCTATTGATTGTAGAACTAGAGTTCTCAAGTTTCAGTTTCCAAATGAGCCTGTCTTAGAATGGAGGGGTAGTTCAACTGTACTAAGGGTCGTTTCATCTTATATCTTAACGCTAGAAAGTTAATCTCTAAGGGGTGCATTTACTACATAGTCAGAGTTAGAGATTTCTAGTGCTGAGACACTATCTCTCCAGTCTGTTCCAGTTGTAAATGAGTTTCCTGAAGTCTTTCCTGATGATCTACCAGGAGTCACTTTCGATAGGGAGATAGATTTTGGGATAGATGTCCTTCCAGATACCTAGCCTATATCAATTCCATCATATAGAATGACCCCAACAGAGTTGAAAGAGTTAAAAGAGCAGTTAAAAGATCTTCTAGATAAGGGCTTTATTAGACCAAGTGTCTCGCCTTGGGGGCGCTCCAGTCCTATTCATGCTAAAAAAGGATAGTTCCCTTAGAATGTGCATAGACTATCACCAATTAAACAAGGTCACCATAAAGAACAAGTATCCCCTCTTAAGAATTGATGACTTGTTTGACAAGCTTCAGGTTGCTACTTATTTCTTAAAATAGATCTCAGATCCGGCTATCATCAATTGAAAGTCAGAGAAAGTGATATCCCATAATAAACTTTCAAAACCCGGTATGGACACTATGGATTTTTTAGTCATGTCCTTTGGTCTGATTAATGTCCATGCAACTTTCATGGACCTTACGAATCAAGTATTAAAGCAGTACCTAGATATGTTCGTCATTGTGTTCATTGATGACATCCTAATTTACTCCAGAAATGAGAAGAACATGCTGATCATCTTAGGATTGTCTTCCAAACCCTTAAAGACAATAAGTTATATGCCAAATTTTCCAAATGTGAGTTTTGGTTGGCATCTATGGCATTCCTAGGCCATATTGTATTGGAAGAAGGTATTAGAGTTGATTCCCAAAAGATTGAGGCAGTGAAAAACTAGCCAAGGCCCACAACTCCAACTTAGATAAGAAGTTTCTTGGGTTTGACCGGTTATTACAGGTGGTTTGTAGAAGGTTTCTCATCTATATCAACTCCCTTGACCAAGTTGACCCAGAAGAAGGTTAAATTCCAATTGTTAGAGGCTTATGAGAATAGTTTTCAGGAGTTGAAAACTAGGTTGACTATAACTCCAATTTTGTCCTTACCCAAGGGAACATGTAGATTTATTGTATACTGTGATGCTTCTAAAGTTAGCCTAGAGTGTGTACTGATATAGAGATACAAGGTGGTAGTATATGCTCCAAACAACTTAAGACTCATAAGAAGAACTGTCCAATTCATGATCTTGGTCTTGCTACAATGGTGTTTGCTCTCAAAATTTGGAGACACTATCTTTATTGTGGGCACATGGATGTGTTCACTAACCACAAGAGCTTGTATTATGTATTTAGTTAGAAGGAGTTGAACCTGAGATATAATAGATGGTTAGAGTTGTTGAAGGACTATGACATGAGCATCCTCTATCACTCAAGTAAGGCTAATATTGTTGCGGATTCTCTTAGCAGGTTATTCATGGAAAACATTGCTCACATTGAGTATGAGAAGAGAGAGTTGGCTAAAGAAGTGCACATGCTCACATGTTTAGGGGTCCAGCTTGTTGATACACACAAGAGAGGGGTAGTTGTTCAAAATAGGGTTGAGTTTTCATTAGTTGTTAAGGTAAAGAAAAGCAGGATCAAGATCTCATTCTTCTCTAATTGAAAGAAGATGCATAGAAGAAAAAAGTATTAGTTTTTGCAAAAGGAGGAGATAGGGTGCTAAGGTATCAAGACAGATTGTATGTTCTCGATGTGGATGGCCTTTGGGATAGAATACTGGCAAAAGCCCATAGAACCGGATACTCTATTCATCTGGGCTCTACAAAGATGTATAAATATTTACAAAAGATATATTGGTGGAGTGGTATGAAGAAAGACATTGCTGATTTTATGTCTAGGTGCCCAAATTGCTAGTAAGTTAAGGTAGAATATCAGAGGCCTTGTGGTGTGGCTTAGAATATAGACATCCCATAGTGGAAGTGGGAGATGATTAACATGGATTTTATAACTAGGTTACTGCGGTCTCGTAGGCATTATGATTCCATCTGGGTAATAGTTGACCAGATGATCAAATCAATTCACTTCCTACTAGTTAAGACAACTGACACCGCAGAGGATTATGGCAGACTATACATCCAAGAAATTGTTAGATTGCATGAAGTTTCCTTATCCATCATTTTAGACATAGGAGCCTAGTTCATAACATAGTTTTGGAAGTCCTTTTAGAAGGGGCTTGGCACAAAGGTAAATCTTAGTACAACCTTCCATCCTTGGACAGATGGGTAGGCAGAGCGGACCATACAGACTCTTAAGGACATGTTGAGGGCATGAGTTATAGAATTCAAAGGTAATTGGGATGACCACTTACCCTTGATTATATTTTCTTATAATAATAGTTTCCAAGTTAGCATATAGATGGCTCTATATGAGACTCTTTATAAGTGAGATGTAGATCACTATCGAGTGGTTTGAGATTGGTGAAGCTAGGTTGATAGGGCCTGACTTGGTTCACCAAGCTATGGAGAAGGTAAAAATCATTCAAGAGAGGTTGAAAATCGTGCAAAGCCGCCAAAAATCATATACCGATGTTAGGTGGAGAGACTTGGAGTTTGAGGAAAATGATTGGGTGTACTTGAAAGTTTCACCCATGAAAGGTGTCATGAGATTTGGAAGGAAAGGAAAGCTAAGTCCTCGATATATTGGTCCTTACCAGAATATAAGAAGAATTGGTAATGTTGCTTATGAGTTGGAGTTACTAGTAGAGTTGGGTGTTATATATCCGGTATTTCATATTTCCATGCTTAAGAAGTGCTTGGGAGATCCCTCACAAGTTGTTCCTGTTGAGAGTGTTGGGTTGGGATTAAAGATAACTTGTACTATGAAGAGATTCCAATTCAAATTCTTGATCGCCAAGTTCATAAATTGAGGACCAAGGAGATTTCTTCAGTTAAAGTGCAATGGAGAAATTAATGTGATGAGGAAGCTATATGGGAAGCCGAGGAAGATGTGAAAGTAAAGTATCCACAGTTATTTGTGCCCCCCAATGAGAATCTTGAAGGTAAATTCCCATTCTTGACTTCAAAGATTTGCATTTGTTTTAGTTTGAGTTACTTTGTATGCTTGAGTTCTAAAATATTGGCGCCTTGAGTAAATTTGTAGCATCACTATCATTCGAGGACGAATGATCTCAAGGGGGAGATATTGTTATACCCTAGAAATTATCAAAATATCCCTAGATAAAAGATTGCTCGAATTAGCAATCTAAGGCTGAAAAATTGATTAGGGCAGAAAATTGTGTAGGAACAAGTCTCGATTGAATTTAGGCCAATTGAATCAAAAGATAAATTTTCAGAGCAAAATTTCAAAACTAGAAAGGTACACGACAGGTTAGCATCACAGACCTGCTCCTCCATAGTTCATTTTTGAGTTTTATTGACATTACGCACTGGACAAGTGAGATTTACATAAACTACACATTAAACATATTTAACAAATGTGTTTTATGTGTTATTTTATAGAAAAATAGTTTCTGAATGCGTTTTGTGTTTTTCGTAAAAGAATGAACTAAAATGGAACAAGTGCGTGTCATGGACTTGCTCAATCACGATACTTGACATTTAGTGTTAAAAATCAAGGGCATTCTAGTCCTTTCCCACCCATCCTAGACTAAAACTTCATCGTTTTGAGGTCGTTTATGCCCTAAAATTTGTAACTTACGCTCATTCTCCTTCACTTTTCACATACATTATTCGAAGAAAAACAATTAGGGAGAAAAGAGAAGAGCTAAGGCTTGAGTAACCTTCCAAATTCTTCAAGAAAATTCGTGTCTAGGTATGTAAGGCCACCTAAAATCTTATTTTCAAGCCAAATCTATTATTCTTATCAAGATTTCTAGTCAAGAGTCAAGTCAATTTCATTTCTATGATCTTATGGAGAAATTCTAGAATCTTATCATGAAATTCTTATTATTCCATTATTATTAAGCTAAGAAATTCATTGTTGAGTAAACTCCTTGAGTTATATGCCTATGTTATCTCCTTAAAGTCAATTATTGCAATAAATTACTCTATTATCAAGTTAAGCTTTGAATGTTAACATATTATGTTCATATATTTATGACTCTAAAGAATTCATGAAAAGTTATCCAGTCCAAAGTATGGATTAGTTTCAAGACGTATCTTAGTCTGAGTTGTACAAAAAGCCTATTTACTATATTTGCTTTTGAGCACAACATATCTATTTTTGGAAGGAGCAGTTTAGTTAGTTAAAGATTTCACATTACTACTCATTATGCATAAATTACTGAATTTGAGAAAACTTTGATAGTTCCTAATACATTATTTTATCAGTAGAGAGCAATGCCTACTTTCTTTTTAAACAAAGCATTATCAGTTATGAAAAAGTATTATCAGTTTTAAGAAAGGAAAGCCAGTTCAGGAAAAGTATGTTGAGGCAAGGCTCTAAGTATCATAATTTCAATTTTCCTCTAAAGTGGGATACCTATACAATTATGAGCGTATAAATAATATTTTGGGAGTAGTATTGAGCACCAATATTGGTAAGAGTAATAATAACTCAAACTCATAAACTATGTAGCCAACGCAGGATAAGATCGTACCAATATTTCGTACCAATATTGTACAACTCCTCATATGCCACTTAGATGACCCAGTTCAGTTGGATCCATAAGTTCAACTTCGTACCTTATCCTGACAAGGTATTAGATGGCTATATCAATGTAGTCAAGATGTTGTATCATTATGATGCTTATAGTGATGGTTATCGGTTAGAGAAACTTCCCAAGTTACAATATATATTATTTTCAGACACAAATAGAGTTGCATTTATTTATCCATAAATCATATATTTTGCTATAATGCATTACTTATGTTACTGAATTAATTTCTATATTGAATCTATGATTTGAGCATTATATCTCAAATTTTCCTATTTTAACTATTTTCATAGTCGTACATTCCACATACTGAAATTCTTGGGACATGCATCATTTTACGATGCAAACACAGGTGACAGATCCCCTCAGTAGTCGTATCATCTGGTGATTCAACATTTCTACTTAGCCAATAGTGAGACCTCTTTGCTGTCAGAGGTGCCTTGATGTTATTCCTTTTAGTTTCAATTATTTTCTTTTAGTTTGAGGTAGCTATGGCCTGTCACGGTACCCACTATTTAATCATGACTTGTAGAGGCTTCATAAACTAATTGACAGTATTACAATATCTTTTCTCTTTAGACTGATAACTTCTTAGTTGGTTTGCTTATTATGATTTCAGACATTGATATAGCAGTTGTGTTTAATTCTAGCCTACTTGTATTGATTAA
Source organism: Solanum aculeatissimum (assembly GCA_038996855.1). Classification (NCBI taxonomy): domain Eukaryota; kingdom Viridiplantae; phylum Streptophyta; class Magnoliopsida; order Solanales; family Solanaceae; genus Solanum; species Solanum aculeatissimum. Next base: position 9,647 of record JBCEWC010012448.1, on the reverse strand, counting down.
GTCTTCAATTGAGTAAAATAGCTAGGCTAAGTGGTTCTTTTGGGGCCAAAGATGGTTTCCAAGTGCCGGCCACATCCAGGGTATAGATTCGAGGCATGACACTAGGGTTCCAAGATTTAAATGATTATCCTTCAAAATTTGATTTGTTCTTCAATACCCAGGTATGTAAGGCTACTCAGGGTGTTGGACTGAGTTCGTTCTCACGCCCCTCATCTAATTTATGTTAGTAAAAACTTAATCTAGGGTTTCAACCCAAGTTCTTTGAAATTTCAAATTGATCTTGATTTTTTCTATTGAATTTTATGTAAATTCATTAAAATTGAATTCCCTTATATGATTCTAGTTCTTGATTGGTATCACGACCTCATTTCTCTAGACATGATGGTGCCTATCACAACCTGCCGATAGATAAGCCAAATTCGTAACCCAAAACTATAAGTAACGGATATGAGGAGGAAAACTAAATAGATCTAAGGATCAGAAGCAAATATAAAATAAAAATAACATGCTAAATACACATATATACAAACAAAATATTGAATCCCTCCTAGAACCTGGAAGTCACTAGTATAGAGCTCTTATAGAAAAAAATAAAAAGTACAAGTCCCAAAAAGTGGACTGAAAATATATATATACACAACACTGGTTGGTCTCAAAGTATACAAAAGATGGGCCATCAAATTGAAGGAGACAAATGATTCAAAAATGTCAAATGCTCACCTTGGTCTCCAATATGGACGGCTACAAACTCGATCTACCAGCATTAGTGACTGGTGCACGGACCTACATCACGAAGAGAGATGTAGAGTTTAGTATAAGTACCAAATAAAGGTACCCAGTAGGTATTATAGGCCAACTGACCAAGATAGGTAAAAACAATGTGAAATAGGGGAATAACCTAAACAAGAACCCGATAAAACATCTATAACAAGAGAAGAACGATTGTAAGAATAGGCTAAAGCTAGTTAAAAAAGCTACATTAACAACACCTGGTCGGGATGCACATGCACACTTTAAGGTAAAATCTGAACGAACCCCCATAAGCCCATCGAGTACACAGAATAGCAACATTAAAAGATTAGAAGCTAGGATTCTTTAGAATATGCACTCTAGGGATTATAATTTTGTAGAATAAAGGCCTCGAACCCCTGTGCCTAGGTAAACATAACTTTGTAAAAATGATTCCTCGAACCTTGGTGCCTAGGTAAGTAGAACTCTGTAAAATCGAGTCCTCAAACCCCGATACTCTAGGCAATTATAACTCTGTAAAAGTAAGGCCTCGAACCCCGATGCCAAGGTAAGCATAACTCTGTAGAAGTAAGACCTCAAACGTCGATACTCTAGTCAATCATAACTTTGTAAAAGCTAGGCCTCAACCCCCGATACTAATGTAATGATAATTCTATAATAGTGAGGCCTCGAACCCCGATACCAAGTATTGATAATTCTATAAAAAAAAGGCCTCAAACCTCAATGCCTTACATGAATAGCCAGATGAGGTTCCAAATCAAGTTCTTCTCCATAGGGACCTAATAACTGCCAAGATTTTCCTTTTATAAAGAACTGAGTCCACAAGTACACATATGAAGTCTGGGGCCTTTCTGCCATCTAGAAATAATTTACTAACTCTTTGCGAGCTTTGATCGGACCCATAACAAATCAATCACAAGGTCTGGGATCATCAATGTTCCTCAATAGTCGAAAAAACACAAGAAAATTATGGATAATAGTGTTCACAAGTGCACAGTTGCTGCTTAACTAAGTTCCAACTACAGACTCTAGTCTACTATATCATTCTACAAGGATCTAAGCCCACTGACATTTAAGACAAGTTTCCATCACCTACACTAAGGCTAATATACTTAATAGTAATTATAACAAGAACCCAATACTAATAACAACATTACGAAGTCACAATAGAGGCCACATGCTAGTAATTACTCAAAAATATCCAAAAAGGAGCGAAAACATATTTCTAATCCCAAGGCACAAATTATTCTATTCATCCCCCAAAATTACAATACTCCGAACATTTCCATTAGGTTACAAAATATCAAAAATAGGATAGTATAATACTAACAGTGATGCTAACTATCAGGATAACATACAAGCTTATAACTACCCAAAAAATTCTGCTAAAGGCCTAATACTATATATTCTAACATCTAAATCACGTAAATAAGCTATCCCACCCGAATTCCAACTAAATCAACATGACTTGCCTCAATCTAGCTCATTCTAAGAAAAGAAAAAATCATAACCTACCTATAGGCCAATAATTTGCGCTCCAACTCACTTCATCAAAGCTTTTTCTTTCAACACGACCTGCAAATGCTGCCACACTGCCAAAAATAGATTCACGATGTTATTACAGTCATTTTAGACACTAAATTTAACGAAGACAAATCAATTTTAGGGCATAAAATGGAAAATGTGAGATTTGCATTCAAAATTTGGAAATTGACCCCAAAAACTAGCCCAAATAAGCACTCCTATACCAATCAATAATTTAGAAACTTAATTCAGCCAAGAAATATCAAGAAACGATTATACGACAAAAATCCTTTCATTTTGGCTAAATTAAAAAAAGGTAGAAGCTAAAGGGAAAAATTACAAGAAATGGGATGCCAAATCCAAAACCAACCAGGCCACGACAATCCTTGAAACAATTCACCCAAAATGGACCCAAAGATCACTAAAAATGTGTTCCCGTAGCTCAACTTATCACCCTTCAAAGTTTAACCAAAATTCATTCCAAAAATGTTCTATATAGTTAGAAAAATATGATTTTACCTTGAACAAAGCCCTAAATCAAATTTTCAACCTAGCCAAAACATTCCTCACAAAAAACTACCCATAATAGCCCCAAGAATTGCTAAATTTGGCCTCAAAATGCCCCAAAAATAAATTCCCAAATTCTTAAATTCTCAGGTCAAGAAATAGCTCAAATAGTAAAAAACATGATTTTTACCATGAATGGAGTGCCTATGATTGATTTTGACAACACCACGATGTTTCTCTCAAAAGTTTCTTGAACCTAGGCTTTTGAATCACTAATTTTGACCTTAAAATGAGCAAGAAATCATTTTGAAAAGGTATGCTTGTGGGATGAAGTGTGAACAAAGACCAATATATAGGACACCTACGGGTATCGCTATAGCAACCCAGGTGGCCGCTATAGCGAACCCTCCTATGGGCCTCACTATAACGAGCCCCTAGTTGCTATAGCGAGCCAGGGCCGCTAAAGCCACAACACTAGCTGATCAATTGAGAAAGCTAATTTTTCCAACTTCTAATTCTAACGAGGTACTCAGAATTCATCTAGGACCCATGTATGCAAACAAACCATGCTATCGTACCAAAATTGACGTTCCAGATTCAATGGCGCAATCAAAAGTTTCCGTACAAGGTTGTTTTGAGTAATTGTGGATCCCCCTCCCATGACTATTTTTAGTCAATTTCCACTGAGGGGCTCGAAATGAGTCCGAAAGCCTCAAGAATCAAATGAAGGATCTTTCTAGACCAAACTCAACATTCTGAAACTAACTGCAGTTTCAAAATTTTTATTCAGGCATATTTTCCATGAATGTTTACCAAGGTCAACCATTAGTCAGTTTTGAAAGCTAAAATGTAAAACTCGGTACCAACTCACACCGAAGGCTTTAATTCTCAAGCTGACCATGTTGTGAGCCTAATTGGAGCATTCTAGAGCTGATGGACCTTTAAGAATTTCGTTCTGAGGTCATTTACCCATATTTTGCATAGAAATTGACTTTTCAAGGTATAAGTCCTTCCAAAATTAAAAAAACAACACATCTCCCTAACGAATGACCAGACGACTGAGCTACCTATTTCAACAAGTCACAAATGACATGGGTTCGGTATTGGACCACTCTAACGATAGAAATAACACTAAAAAGGTAAAATGATCCAGAGGATCATTACAATATCAACTACTAAAAGAACTTTCTTCCCCGAAAGTAAGGATGGATCATACTTGAGAACTCAAATTAGCTAGGAAACTACTATTGTATCTCCGACTCAGTCTCCTAGGTGGCCTTCTCAGCTAGATGGTATTGCTACTGAACCTTAACAACCAAAATAGATTTGGAACGAATCTACATTTCATCTTTAGCTAATATGGCTACTGGCTCCGCAACAGAGACCAGACAGTCATCAAAATCAATGGTATCGTTCATAAGCACATGGGACTCATCTAGAATATACTAGCGCACCATAGAAATATGAAAAACCAGATGGATAGCTGAAAATGCAAGAGGTAGGGTTAGCTTATATGCAATCTCACCAACACGCCTTAATATCTCAAATGACCCAATATACCAGAGGCTAAGCTTTCCTTTCCTATCAAACCTTGATGTGCTACCGAAATACAACACTTTTGATTCTTTAAACTTAGGATTTTGTGCGTTCTCAAAGTGATGTTAGTAGGTTTGATGTGTTTTTATATTGATTTTGTAGGATTTTAGGATTTAGGATGATTTTGGGCAAAGTTATGAAGAATACAAGATTTTGATGATTTACGGAGCTGTCTACGGACCATGGTTCACTCCATAAGCTATTGGATAATTCGTGGGGTCAGATCCAGGGAAAGGTCAATCTTCTGATGTGAATATTACAAATTGTCAAACGAGCGCAGAATACTTAATGACTTTTATATGAGTTCATAGGTCAAAGATAAAAAAATATATTAGAGGCTGGAGTGTTATTAGACGAGGTCACTTATGAGTTGTAAATTGGATAACGGGTCATGGATAAGATTGTGCCTAGAGGGTCAAAGTTTCAAAGTGTTGGCAGACAAAACCTTTTACAAGCCATAGGTCAAAATACAAACCGTAAGAAGGTATCATATATTGGAGACAGTTCTTGGAAAATTCAGATTACAAAGCCCATGTACGGGCCGTGATTCCATATACGACCTATAACCTTGTCCGTCTAAGTTGCTGAATCCAGTTTTTCTATTCCGTTTTGGATTTATATTTTACTTATTATAAATAGTTTTTTCTTGAAAAGAGGACGACAAATACAACAAGCGAACACTACTTGCAGTTGTTTTTTCTTTTATATTCGATCTATAACATAGTGATTTCTTGTGAAGATTTTGGATTTCTTGTTCTTCCATTCATCATTAACATGATTTTTTATCTACAATGAGTATGCATAGCTAAATCCATAACTAGGGTTGTGGCAACCATGAAGAACTAACAAAGTAAAATCAGAATAATTCGTAATTCTTGGAAAGTGTACATGTAATATTAACTATTCCCTTTGCTATGAATGCTTTTTAATAGTGTCCAACGTTTGAACTCACCTAATTCTTACTTACTGAATCAATGGGTAATAAATAGAAAAAGGGTAATTAATAGGATTTGATGTGATCCCTCTCATCTAATCTACCTGAACTGATCACAGGATAGTTGTACTAGAACAAAAGGTAAAGGTTAGTATTGTCATGCTGCAGTGATAGATCAAATCACATAGTGAAATTTGCCTCTCGCCTAGATCAAAGTGTTAGGTAAACATAACTTACCAGTTCTGCATGCTACACACTAGAAAAGGTTACGATTATTTGGTTATACTGAGTTTGAGATTCAAGGGGAACATAATACCCTAGTTACTTCTCTCATTGATTTCACAACATTTGCACTTAATTTATTTTTGTAGTTTAGGTTTACTTATAGAAATTTTACAAAATTCCCCCTCCCCTTCGGGAAATAAGTAGAATAATTCGCTTAACTTGCTCATAGTTACTCCAGGTCTAGACCATATTCCTTGTGGGATTCAGTCCTAAACTTTGTTAGGTACTATATTTTTATAGCGACCATTTATACTCAATTTAGAGGTGTAGTTTGGGAGATATCAAAATTTTGGCACCGTTGTTGGGGAATACGGCTTTTAGACTCATTTAATTTGGGTTATTTGTGAATTAATCCTTATCTTCCCTATTTTACGTTTATTTGTTATTTTTGTTTTGTTTCAGCATGTAGGTGTAGTATATGCTCAACACCTGAAGTCAAGGGAATCCCTTGACTCTATTTGATCCAAAGATCTAGAGAACATTAAGAAGAATGACCCAGGACAATGCGAATAATACTGCAAACATTACACTAAACGAGAACAATAATGATAACCCACCACCACTCGAGGATGTGAATCCACCACCACAGTATCTTCAAGTTGCTGCTCATATATGGAATCAGTATAAGCTTGACCTTATGGCAGTGGATGTCACCAGAGCTATAGTGTTACCGCCTTTACTGGATGACACTAAATTTGTTGTGTCGAGTGGGTTACTATGAATGTTGCAGAATAGACGCTTGTTCACGGGCTTACTATAAGAAGATCCGCATAACCATCTACATAATGTTATGTTCATCTATAAGAGTGTGGTGGGAAACTAAAATATTTCCATGGATGATATTGGGATCTGTGTCTTCTCATTAGCTCTCAAGAGCAATGCAACAGTATAGTTATCTGAGTTCCCACAAGGTTCTATCACTACATGGGCCAAAATGCAGAAAGCCATTTTGGAGAGGTTTGTTCCCTAGTCAAAGAAGCTGAAGCTGAAGGATTTGATCAATAACTTCGAGCAGTTGCCTGGTGATTCAATAAGCACTACATAGGAGCGATTTACAAAGTGCTTGAGGAGTGTTCCAGACCATAAGATTGTTGATGATTCCTTGGTGGAGATCTTCTATTGGGAACTAGATGATATTTGCAAAGCAGTGGCTGACACCATAACTGGAGGCTCATTCATGGATTACACATTTCTTGTGGTTGTTGAGCAACTAGAAAAGGTGGCCAAGACCAACCGTGCATGGGGATCAAGAGACAAGTTAATGACTAAAAACTCCTTCTCAGTTAGTACCAATCCAGAACAGTCCAATATCAATAAAGAGATAATGCAAGAGTTGGCTCAGATTAGTACTAATATGGGATTTTTGATGAAACAGAGTTAGGAGCGAGTTAATGCGGTTAGTCAATAACCTTCTCGTGCACCCTTGTATGAGGATCCATATTATGAGGAGGACTCTGGTTTTGTGACTGATCAAATGGGAGTTTATGGAGCAACGCCCAAGGGTCCAATCAGGACTATTGGTGCCAAGTCAAGGGAATCAAGGTTGGAACTACAATAGGGACAACAACCAAGGCGATTACTATGACAAGAATAGAGGATAAGACAGAGATAGCGATTGGGGTCGCAGAGATACGTATAGAAATGGTGTGTATGTGCCACCACACAATCGTGATATTAGGCTGGTAGTTCGCATATTGAGGAGATATTTGATAATTTATTGAAGAAGGCTGACACCCAAGATGAGACCTTACAGGGGATTAAAAATAACATCTCAAGTATTAATCAAAAGATCGAGTCTCATTCTGTGGCCATTAAGCAGCTGGAGCAATAATTTGGTCAGATGTCCATACAATTGAACCAATGCTAGAAAGGTACACTGTCAAGCAAACCAGTCCAGAATCCAAAGAATGATGGGCAGTGCATGGCAGTGACTACACGAGATGGTAAACAAACTATTGATCCACCAATGTTGGTAGATGATGTTGAGGTTCATGAGGAGATGGTAGAGAGAAAAGATGTGGAGACTAGTGATGACAAGGTTAAGGATGGGTTGAGCAATGAAGAAGTGACACCAAGGAAGTTAAAGCCCATACCTAGGCCTCCACCACCTTTCCCTCAGAGACTCAAGAAGGATGAGGAAGATAAGTTTTAGAATTTCATCTCCATGTTGAGGCAGCTCACTATCAACATTCCCCTTATTGAGGCATTGGAGATGATGCTCGAGTATACCAAGTTCATGAAAGACCTTGTGACGAAGAAGAGGACGGTGAGCCAAGAGCTCTCACAGGAGCTTTAACATTGCAGTGTAATTGCAATAAGGTCTTTGGTGCAAAAGAAAGAGGAACCCGGAGCATTCACTATACCATGAACTATCAGAGATACCCACTTCACAAAGGCATTATGTGACTTAGGAGCCAACATAAACCTAATGCCTCTTGTAGTATTCAAGAAGTTGGGCTATGGAGCCCCTACACCAACAAGCATGCGGTTGTTTATGGCTGACATGATAGTGAAAAAGCCTGAGGGGATTCTGTACGACGTTCTAGTTAAAGTGGAAAAGTTCATATTTCCCACAAACTTCGTGATCCTACATTGTGAGGTCGACTTTGAAGTCCCAATCATCTTGGGAAGGCCCTTCATAGCCACAGAACGAGCACTAGTGGACATGGAGTCTGGCCACCTCAAGTTTAGATTGAATGACAAAGAAGTCATCTTCAACATCTGCCAGTCAATGAAAAGACCTGATGATATGAATATGGAAGTGTGGAAACTTGGTGAAGTCTGAGTAACCAAGTTGTCCAACTCCTGCCGTGACACTAAATCAGGCACTACTTGGGAGACAACCCAAGATATAAGATGTAACATTGACACGACCCAAAATGAGTCACGACTCAAAATGAGTCACAACTAGAGAATAATGAAATAAAGAAGAAATAAACACAACATAACATCAAATATCCCCAAAACTTGGAGTCATGAGTACATGAGTATCTATAATAGTGCGAAAGAGTAAATACAACTATCTCAATGGAAATACAAGTCTTTTCATAATAATTGATACATAGTCTAAGAGAACAAAAATAAAAAGGAAACCCAAAGATCTATGATTACTCGAAGTCTGAGCCTCACTGTTGATATTTGGATGGTATCAATAATACTCAGGTGGAATGATCAACTACCATGTCCTGAACCCTGTGCTCGATCTGCATGGAGAAAATAAAGTAGGGGTGAGTATACCAAAATATACCCAGTAGGTTCAACCGACTGGGTAAAAAAAATTGAAAAAGTATGTAAAAACAAAAAATCCTACACTTGCATAAAAAAGGTTAGTACACAATAAGAATATACAACAAGCCTTATAAGATCTCCCACATATTGTCTCGACCCGTGAGTGGGGCCTAGATGTGACATGGAAAAAGAGAACCTGAGAGTCCTCGATCAAGCCATCATAGCATCATCACACAAGTGCATAAACATAACAAGTAACACATAAGTCTAGGGGATTTTGGGGCTTTGAACTCAAGCTATGGGGATGTTGCCGGGAATGGGATAAGCATGAATTACGTAGCACATAGTAATTAAGTTCTCAGGGGCAGGTAAGTATGACTCAAGCTATAGGGGCAAGAAGGGTTAGGGACTTTCCACACATTCCCAATCCAACAATCATAATAACGTCAGTGGAAATGAAGCATAACATAAGGAACCATTGCCGGACATAAATAGTCATATCATTTCAAGTAACACATAGTATAACGTACAATAGAGTTTGATATGCCCAACAATGCCTCTACATAAGATGAGACGGGGCCTCGTCATATTCTGGGCTCACCCTCAAGTCATAAGATAAAGTAACACAAACTAATTACATAAGGTAGATGAAATTGGGTATTTCCCTTGGAGTATAGGGCTCACCACAAGTAATACTTCAAAAACTTCACTAGACGTCCAAAAGTGGAAGGAAGTCGTCTCCGGTTCCTACATGGTTAGAATATGTAGACAAAGAGTATGGGTTAGCACATATAATGCACTAAGTATGCGGGTATGCCATGCA
>JBCEWC010012447.1:0-15853 GCA_038996855.1 Solanum aculeatissimum | reverse complement strand
TAGATAGAAAAATCTTAAAGTAATCAGTTTTTATAATGTTAACAGCTTGAAGGGTATTTTAGACATTTTTAATTAAACCACATCAACAACTTTTTTTCAGCTATAGCACTTTATCCAAACACATAATTGCTTATTTTTTAAATAAATTTCAGCACTTTAAAAATTACTTTGAAAACACTTTTTTAAAACTTTTTGTCGTTCTCAAACACTTCCAAAACTACAAAATAGCTTAAAGGTTAAAAATCACTTAAAATAAGTCAATTCAAACACTCATTAAGTTGTAAATTAAATTAAAATTTTTATTGAGGTTGGTAACAGGTACTTGCTCAACCTATTCTACTATTACAGAGTGTGAAAACTAGTGGCTGACAAGTTCACTTTTGTTGATTCTATTGTTGAGATGAGCCTTCGCATTATTTGTGGAGGCTACTATTTCAGCTCCATCTATTTATAGCGTATGTTTTTTTTCTTAGGATTTGCATGCCCAACAATTGAACTCATGTAACTCTATTAGGTGCTCCATAATCTTGTTGTGGGATTTGGGCTAGAGATATCTTGATAAGTGATTGTTCCCTTTCATAAATTGGTATACGATTTGGTTTGCTAGCTACTCCAATTTTTTTGAGTATTGTTGAGTGTTGGAGTTGCACATATTTTATGTTTGTGGTTAGATAATTTGAATAAGTGTATGAATGTTTGGTTCTTTTGACAAATAGTGTTAGCGGATGCGAACCATATCTAGAGAGTATTTTGGGATATGACAAATCACAATTAATAAAATATATTTCCTCCCTTCATTTTACCTTTTCAGCAGATTTATTTTTTAGCATAATAGAACAAATTTTTACCAATACTTTTAAGATATATTAAATAAAATTATACAGATAAAGTACTAATGTGAAATACTGAAATAGGCTAAAAACAACTATTCAGCTGAACATATATGAAAAAACCACATTCAAACATAAAGAGAACACTCAAACAAAAAACTCCAATAAATACTCCTACGTGCAACTTTTTTTATTAAAGATTTACAGTTTTCGGGATCAACTAGATTTGGACAACTAATCAGAAAAATTTCCGTAAAAGAGATTTTTTGGACATGGATATTTTTTGCTTTATCGCGATTTTTTTCTTCAAAAGCGCATTTTGTTACCCGTACAATAGTGTCAATTTTTCACTCCAAATTTTTTTAAAAAAACAAAAAGTTAGGTTTGAAAAAAAATTCAAAAGTCTGTCGCATATTTCAACCTTTTCCAAGTGGAATGTATGTTTAAATATAAATTTAATTTTTAAATATTTCTTTTCTACTTTAAAATCTATTTTTGTTCAAATATCACTCAATTTATGTTAGATTCAGATAAATTCAATAATTTCTATTTAGATTTTATATTTGTAGTAAAACATATATTAAACATTTCTTATCTGAAAGTTGTTGCTTGGCCATTTTTTTTAATATTTTGCACGTAAACTAATTAATATTTTCAAAACATGACATGACAAAGTATGATATTGAGACTGTTTTAAAATATTATGATTTTTTTTTAAATATCGGTCGAAGTTTAAAGTGTAGCAGGAACATTTACTTTCTTTAACGCATAATAATTATTACTTCTGGAAAAAAAAGGCAATCAATAAAATACTTTCTCCGTCCCATATTATATAGGCACTTTCTATTTTACACAGTTATTAAGAAATTATTAATGCACTAGTGAATTTTATCATTTTACCTTTAATTTATATCAATTTACATTAAATTAAGTTAGAAAAAATCATTAATACACTAATTAATGGTAGGATAAAATAAAATAAAAAAATTAATTTTATCCTAATTTAGTAAGTGCTCATATAATATGGGACAAATATTTATAGAAAGATGTTCATATAATATGAGACGGAGATAGTATAGGTTATCATGAAACACAATTTATATAGTCCTACTATTCTACTATTCTCTTCTTCTTCTTATCGATCGTCTCTCGGTCAATATGTCTGCTTGGGCTGTCTACTTCCTCTCATACATCATGCAGGGCTCGTAGAAATATTTCATGGGCTTTTTCATTTAATATTTTTAGGGCGGTTGCTTGCTTCAACATTATGTGGAGCCCATAAAAATATTTGTGGACTTTTTTATTTAATTTTTTTAAGACAACTATTTGCTTCAACTACGATTTTACAATATTGCCGCTAATAAATAATTTTTCCAATTACTTCAAGTATGATTTCACTATATCACCCCGATCAGTTATTTTAAGTTAGGTAAATACTGAAATTAGGATAAAACAAATTTCTCTTTAAACTGGATAAATAAATTTAAATAACTATTTTAATATCTTGAAAAAATTTAATAGCGTTTAGTTAAATCATTAAAAAATTCTTTTATATAATAAGAGGGAGTTAGGCGGCAAGCAGACACTGCTTGAGCTGCCTACTTCTCCCCCTTTATCAAATAGGGCCTATAAAAATATTTCATGGACTTTTTAATTAAATCTTTTTATGATAGTTGTTTATTGACGCGTCTGCTTCAGCTACTTGATTGAGTTGTTTGCTTCCTCTTATACATTATATGGGGGCCATAAGCAGCTTAAGCGTATATCTATAATTTTTTATGGTTCTTTTATTTATTTTTTTATTTATCTTATTTTTATTATTTTGTATATTTAAAAATTGCGTAAAAAAATACTACTCATCATGATAATTGATAACTTTGGTAGTTTTAAAAATATCTTATGTAAAAGTATAAAAAATACTATAAATTATGATGATTGACAACTCTAATTTTCTATACTATATATAAGAGGGAGCTTCAGCTGCTCAAACATGCAGCAGGTCGACATCCCTATTTGAACAGCTTGAGGGTACAAATCGTTATGATTGAAAACTTAAAATATTTTTAAAATAATTAGAAATTCAATTGATTATTGAGATTAATCTGTCAACATCACATAAAATGAAACAAAAGAAGTAACATGTATTATTTAATTCAGTTGTATAAGATTTTTTGGGATCGTGGGTCGCCCATGTGGACCGACCCGATCCAATCTTAACCCGACTCGTGTATCTAGTTTAAAATGAGATGGTACTGTTATGTGATAACCGTCCAACCTTATCCTAAAAGGATGAGGATGAACAGTTATGGAAGCGGTTACAACTTCTTAACCACTCCCCTATTTTAGGGAGAGTGGTTGACTCTTAGAAAAAAAATGAAGAGAGTGGAAGTTTGAATATAGTTGGAGGTTATCTGACTTTTAAAACTGTCGTATCAGTGTATACGAAATTGTGACTAGAAAAAAAATTTTGATCCTATATTCATCAAATCACACGAGGCTCTTAGTTTGGGGATAACGGTCCGTGTTCCCAGTGAAACATAATAAGATCTGGGTAAAAATCTATTGGTGGCAACAACAACGACTACGACGTAAACAAAAAGGTACGACATGTTGTTTTTGCCCCATTAATTTTCCTATCAGAGCATGGTTGAATTGATTGTTGTTTCCATATTTAAATATCTTGATGTTCATCTATTTACAAAAAAAGATGAATTGTTTGATGATCGGTGTTTTTGACCTGTTTTTAAAAAAAGCAAATTCTGTCTAGGCTTGTTTTGACTTTCGTTTAATTAGTTTTTGGGCCTAATTATATATGCACATTATCTACTCGTTTCAAGCTTTCTGAAACTATATTATAATAGCGAATTAGATTAAAAATGAGTGAGCTATGGTGTTTTGGAGTTTGATAAAAAAATTTACTATAGTTTAACGAAATATTTCTACCGTTTTTGCCTTTTTTGAAAATTTCAAGTCAAGTTTTTGGCCCAAAAATTTTATAATCATGATCTACTCGTTTAGGGCTTTCCGAAAACATATGATAATAGAAAATCAGATGTAAAATGCGTGAGCTATGATTTTTGGAAAACAATAATTTTTGTCAATTTTATTTTAAATTTGTTGTTGTTTTTGTTATTTGGGCTGAGTTGGTTGAAATTCTTGACTTGAATTTTTCATTTTCAATATCTATTTGTTTTGGGCTTTTCAGAAAAGTTTTTTAATAGCCAAACGGATTTAAAATGAATAGATTGCGATTGTTTAAATAATTTGGGTAATGATGTTATCCTTTTAAGTTGTATTCATACCTTCAAGCCCTTTTATGATTTATTTGCCTTCTATCAGAAATTTATGACATGTGTTGTCACATTAAAGTGTGTTAACTGTATTTCTGACTCTTAGTTCCTATTTAAGAAATGGTTGAACTCGAATCATTCCAAGTGGGAGTTCTAGATGTCGAGTTAAAGGGAAAAGTGAAAGTGCACATCGTCAAAGAACAAGTGTTCGAGGACGAGAGATTATAAAAAGTGGTGTCTCAAGAATGACACAAGACTTGTTAAGAAATGAAAGGGCTATTCAAAGGGAAAGAGAGAAGAAACTAAAAGAGTTCAAGTCTTTTAAGATGTCCCCAACAATTTCAGTTGATAGCTTTATTCAACTTTTTGAATTAAAGCATCTAGAACTAAAATAAAATTATGTGGATCTTTCAAATTGGGAATATTTAGCTATATTAGTAGATTCCCTTCGTGAGTCATGGGGAGAGAGACTGATTAAAGTATATCACGAGATTTGGCCTAGTGAACCTTTTAGTGTGTATATATGTTATCTCAAATTTAAGTGGGGAGGACTTTATTACAAATGACCCGTAACTTCATTTGGTTTGCTTATTCAAACATACGTAATATGTTGTTTCTCTTTTTAATATGAATATGTGAGTTTTATCATATTTTAAAATCTTTGATGTTTCATGGTACACTGAAATATGATAATGATCTAAGACTTAGTGATCTTTGTGAATAAGCCTTTATTAATATACATTGAGAAATTATTTTCTGATTTTAGTTAAACATTTAGAATGTAAATGATGATTGGTTATTTTGAATACCCTTTATACCATATGTGAAACTATTATTAGAATTAATTTTCTTGAATGTATATTTATGCATGCCTAATTGATGAGTGTACTTGCATAAATGTCTTTAAGCTACAAACATGACATCAAATAACATTCTTTCTGATTTAAACAAATGAGAAACTAAATGGTGACAATTACGATATCTAGAGTGGTAAGATATGGTATGTCTTAGACGAGCAAAACACGCTCGAAGGCATAAATAATGTATTAAGTCAACCAGAAGAAGGTAACACTATTTAACACAGGAGAGAACTTGAAATTTACAAAGCCTGAAAAAGGGTAGATTCCATTGCACGTGAAATTATTGTAAGCTCTGTGGTTGATGAAATGATTCTTGAATGTAAAGAATTTTCTAATGCTCATGCAATATGGACGCACTTGAGTGGAACGTATGGGGGCACTTCTATGACTCGCCTGAGATAATTAACTATCAAGTTTGACACTTTCAAAAAGCGTTATGATCAAAATATCAAGCGACACTAAGGGTGATATCAAACATGATACCACAACTTAAGAGTGATGGTCATGTTCTGTCTAATGAGCAACAGGTTCAAGTAGTGATCCGGTCCCTTCTCAATAGTTGGGAATATTTGAAGGTTAACCTGACCCATAATGAAAGCATAAAAACCTTTTCTGATGTTGCGCGACATGTTGAACTTGAAGATGAACGACTTGGTGCTGCTAAAATTACTACTAATGCCTTTACGGTTGAATCAAGTGGTACGAAATCTTCAAGCGCAAGAAAATTTAGAAGAAGAAAAGAAAGGATAAGGAGACCGAAGAAGGACCCTCTAAGAAAAAGAACAAATCAAATTCCAAGAAAGAATTAAAAAAAATTTAAGAAAAAAGACAAGAGCAAGATGAAGTTTTATAATTTGGCAAGTTCTAGGGTATTTCACTCGCGAGTATACTGAGTCAAAAAAGATATCATTCCTAAATGCATCTCTAAGTGTTGTATATGTTGCAAGCACTAAGTCGAGATTGAGAAGCGTTTGTGAAATTTCGTCTAGTTACATCTAAATTTAGATGAATTTATATGGAAAATAATGCAAGAGTGGAAGTCAAGGGAATAGGCACTTGTAAAATAAACTTGCATGGTGGCCGATCCTTGATGTTGCATGATGTTCTATATGATCCAGAGATCCGATGAAACTTAGTATCTATCTCATTGCTTTTAGATGTTAGTTTTGATTTGCTTTATAGGCTCAATGGTATAAGAATAACACTAGATAATATTTTGTATGATTTTGAACTATGTTATAATCGTTTCATCGTTTTAGATTGTAATCTTTCAACTTATGACTGTTATGTTGACCGTTGTGTAATGACATGTTGTTCAAGTAATAATGATATATATGTTGTTACATGACATGCGAGATTAGGTCACATAGGGCAAGAACGAGTAAATAGGTTGTCAAAACAAGGACATTTAGGTCCTTTACCCAAAATTGAACTGTCGACTTGTGAAAATTGTCTTGTTGGAAAGATTATGCGAAAACCATTTGGGAAAGCTAAGAGAACTGAGTTCCAACTTCAATTAATCCATTCTGATATTTATAGTCCAATTAATGTGAAGGCAAGGTCTGGTGCCACATATTTCATTATATTTATTGATGATTTCACGCGCTTCGATTATGTCTACTTGATTTCTCTTAAATCTGAAGCACTAGAGTACTTCAAAAGATATACAAATGAAGTTGAAAATCAATTAAATAAAAGGATAAAGGTTCTGAGATATGACCGAGGACATGCATATCTGTCAAATTAATTTAAAGAGTTATGTCATGAAATGGGTATAATCAGACAGTTAACTACTCCTCTTTACACACCCAACAAAATGACATGGCTGAAAGAAGGTATAGTACATTATTTGATATGGTAAGGTCAATAATGGCACAAACAAATTTGCCTATCTCCTTTTGGGGAGATGCATTATTGACAACGACCTACATTTTGAATAAAATGCCTTCTAAATCAGTAACTTCTACTCCTTTCGAATTTTGAATTAGTTATAAAACAAACCTAGATAATCTACGACCTTAGAGTTGTGCTGCTTACATTAAAGATCATTTAGGTGAATTTGGTAAATTAAATCCAAAAGAAAAGAAATGTAAAAGATGAGAACATTGTAACACGTGTTTCATACCACGTGTGTTATGCGACAAAAGGGTTAATGGAAGAATGATCCCTGCTTTTTCATTGTGTGAGACTTGAAAATTAAAGCTGAACTTTTTAATTGAATACCCTTTAACCTTTTACTGTTTCTTGAAATTTCAATCAATGTTGCTACTTTAGTGTGTTACTAATAGCCATGTACGATTCGACAATGTTGTGCATGTCAAGGCAAGCAGTTGATTCGAAATAGATAGATCCGAGTAGAAAGGGAAGACTATAAAACTGAGACTAGTTATGAACTTGAGTTCACCTCTTAAAGAGGATGAGGAATAAGATGAATAACTATTAGAGCAGTTAATGTCTGGGTTATTGTGAGTATTGACACCCTCAAATTGATTGTGATTTTTTTTGTACGTGATTGAATTCCTGTATAAAACTTATAAAGACCTTGAAGGTAAGCCTTTATGCTCACAGGTTGCATGAACTATTTGCCGTATGAATTATGTGTGTTAAGTTGATGTAATATTGACTCACATGCGCTTGTAAAAGGTGAGAAAATCGTAACACGTGTTTCATACCACGTGTGTTATGCGGAATAAGGGTTAATGAAAGAATGATCATTGTTTCTTCATTGTGTGAGACCTGAAAAGTTAAAGTTGAACTTTTCTATTGAATACCCTTTGACCTTTTACTGTTTCTTGAAATTTCAATCAATGTTACTACTTTAGCGTGTTGCTAATAGCCATGTATGATTTGACAATGCGGTGCATGTCAAGAAAAGTAGTTGATTCGAAATAGATAGATCCAAGTTAAAAAGAAATACTATAAAAACTGAGATTAATTATGAACTCGAGTTCACCTCTTAAAGAGGATGAGAGATAAGACAAATAACTGTTGGAGTAGTTAATGTCTGGGTTTTTGTGAGTATTGACATCCTCATATTGATAGTGAATTTTTTTGTACGCGATTGAATTCCTGTATAAGTCTTATAAAGACCTTGAAGGCAAGCCTTTATGCTCACAGGCAGCACGAACTGTTTGTCGTATGAATTATGTGTGTTAAGTTGATGTAATATTGACTCGAGTCTTGTCCGCCGTGTGCGAAGTGGAAGACGTAAAATTTTTTGGGATCGTGAATCGCTCATGTGGACCGACCCGATCCAATCTTAACTCGACTCGTGTATCTGGTTTAAAATGAGATGATACTCTTATTTGATAACCATCCAACTTTATCCTAAAAGGATGAGGATGGACGGTTATGGAAGCACTTACAACTTCTTAACCACTCCCCTATTTTAGGATGAGTGGTTGACTCTTAGGAAAAGTGAAGAGAGTGGAAGTTTGAATATAGTTAGAGGTTATCTGGCTTCTAAAACTGTTGTATCAGTATATACGAAATGTTAGAAACCAGAAAAAGGATTTTTTTTCCTATATTCATCAAATCACGCGAGGCTCTTAGTTTGTGGACAACAAACAACGACCGCGACGTCAACGAAAAGGTATGACCCTTTGTTCTTGCCCCGTTAATTTCCCTCACAAGTTGCTCAAGCAGGCAACAAAAATTCGATTGATTATTGAAATTAATCTATTGATATCACATAAAATGAAACAGAAAAAATAACATGTATAATTTAATTAGAAAATTATGTAAAAAGTATTGTCAATCTAGATATTTAACCGTACGAATATATCCACATATAAAAATTAAATAAAAAATATTATAAATCACAACAATTAACAACTTAAAATATTTAAAAATGTAATATAAATTGCAATAATTGAAAAATTAAAAATAAAAAGACATAAAAAAAATCGACTTTCGAAATTTTAGCAGTGCCACAAAAATTGAGACAAGAGGAGTAACGTATATTATTTAAAAATTACGTAAAATAGTACTATAATTCACAATATTAATAATTTAAAATATTTAAAAATTATATTAACATTTTAATTAACTTTTTAAATTCTATTTATATCACTTAAATTAAAATAAAAAAATAAATAAATATTAAACTCGTGCTAGCATGGACACAATATCTAGTACTAATAGACAAGGAAACATCTTCCAAACAGAAAAGGTACGCTAATATACAACCATCCTTGCGCCGCGATTCTAATTCAATTGAATTATTCATTTCAATAGGATGTACCCGAAAATGAAGTAATTTTTACATAAATGGTATAATTTATATTAAAAAATAAAATGTGTTACTTTTCAATTTTTAATAAATTAAATAGTAAAAATAATGATATATATGCATCATATTTTTAATAATAAGTATATCCACCATCAATCGTAAAATTGAATATATTTGGTCCTTTTCCGTTGTTTCAATTTTTCACTCCAAACTTTAAAAAAAAAAGTCAAGTTTCCTGAACTGCTTCTGATTGGACCAGTTTTTCAGGTTTAAAAAAATCCTTTACATATTTCAACTTCTTTCAAGTGAGTAGGCACTCCTCTCACAATAGATGTAACATAAGAATATTGCATTGTCAAACCTAGCTCTTTTAGTATTAACTAGTTAGTGTACGTGATTTGTATTTATGTGTCATGTTAATTTAAAATTATATATAAATATTTATTATTAAATAAATATAATATTCACGTAAACAAAATTTAATAAATATTATTAGTTTGATACAATAGTTTAGTCAATTGTGAAACGGCGAGAAAATCAATTCAATTGCTTATATAAAGATATGTTAATAGTATTTGAATACACAAAGTAATAATTTAGAGTTAAATAATTAACTGATTAAAATTTAATGTAACTAAAGATTCCTAAATATAAAAAGAGTAGTTTAATGTTTCCAACATAATTTTACTAATTGTTTTCTTTTTAAATTTGTTATATTAAATACTTCTATTAAAATTTTAGTTAATTATTTACATAGAATAGTCCTAAATCAAGAGTGAATTCTAAATATAAAAATTTTTTAATCCAAAAGTAAATCTTGAAACTAAATAAACAAAAGAGTACATAATTAAAAAATTAAAAAAAATAGTGAAAAAATGATTTGGTCTAAAGGGAAGTCTTTTAATGATGGTCAAAAAGTTCAAACAACATTTTTAAGGGTCTTCACGCTTTTAGGGTACGTGTTTTGCACGTATGTGCTGTGTCAATCTAAAAACTATATATAAATAGTACTTGTCATAAAATAAATACAACATTCATATAAAAAAATTAAATGAATATTATTAATTTGATGCAATAAGTTAATCTTTTATGTATAGGCAAAAATGAGAAAATCAACTCAATTACTTACAATATAGATGTATTAATAGTTTATGAATACATAAAGTAATAATTTGGATTTGAATAGTGAGGAGTTAAATAATTAATTGATAAAAATTTAATTTTAAAAAAACTCCTAAATATAAAAGGAAGAGTTTAATGTTTTCCAACATAATTTTAATTACTCTTTGCTTAAACACGTGTGTATTATGTTAATTAGCAAAATAAATAAATAAATAAATTTTATCTAAAGACGTGTATATTATGTTAATTAATATATATATATATATATACACACACAAAAGGAACAAAATATTATGTATGTAATTAATATCATTGAGTACACAACTTTGAAAATTACTAATTTTTAATATTAACTTTACGAATACATAATCTTCCTATTCATATCCTTTGTACAAAACACTAATTAATTTTTTTTTGTGTCTTTTAAGATATATTTCACGTTAGAAATATTTTTAAAAATATTTTTGAATATTTTTTATTTTAAAGCTAGTTTTATTTTGACAATAACGGTAGGCAAAATAATTGAAGGTAATTACAATTCTAAATCATTTTATTGTTCAAGGAAAAATGTTCTAATTTCTTATTGAATTTTAAATTCATGTCCACCTCTTATCTCATATGGATTACATTTTTCAATAAAATTACGATTATGTGCCCTTTTGAATATTATTAGTTATGACAGTTGAAGACTCCTATTGCTGGTAATAATTATTTAAGGGTAGAGTTTCCTGATTATTCTAACTCACATTAGTATCCTTGTTTTAAGGAAAAGAAATAATAAATTAAATATGTGAGAATACTTTTACTTGTGTTCTAAACAATTGACTTTTTAAACAGTTTATTTAAGAATTTCTTAAAAATTAATTTTAAAATCCTAATTTTTAGTTACATAATTCAAATAAGTTAAGGTTTAATAATTAAAGACAAAAGTTTGGTTAATTGCAATATTATTGTGGTTCTCATAGATGCATGATTTATGGGAAAAGAACGAAAGAGTAGACTAATTCGAGAAAGGAAAAAAAAAGTTCAATTCATAACATATCAAACCAAAAGTATTTTAGTTGACAATCTTTTGATGTATATTTGTTATGATTTGTTTTGATTTTCAATATATATTTTGTTAGCAATCTCTTGATATATATACATATTAATGTCTTGAAATTCTTGATATCTAAAAAGTTATAATTCTAAATTTATAAGTTTACTATTCAAACAAATGCTTTGTATATCAAGATTCAACATTCTACTAAACCTTATATTTCGAATTCAATAAATAAGTTTGATTAGAGATTCAACTACAATACTAATGAATAATATATCAAAACATAGTTAAATAATATAATGAAAATTAAGTCACAATTAAAAAAAGAAGAGACAAACCTTTGATTTTTTAGATACTTTACTCAGCAACGTGCTTGTTGAGAATTTTTTTTAATTTCAACTGAAAGAGAAACACGAGAAATTGTCAAAAGGGAAAAACTTATTGTCAATTATTAATTATTTATGAATCATATATAATTTTTAAATCTATCTATTAGCTAAAAATGTTAAAGCAAAGACAAAAAAAAAAAAACACAATGATAATAAATACAAAGAGGCTATTTGAATAAAAATTAAAATAAGAAGAAAACTCAAGAAGAAGCATTAAATAAGATTTTTTTGATTAATTAAAGCAAAGAAAAAAATGATAGCAAACACAAACAGACTATTTAAATTAAAATTGAAATAAGAAGAAAACTCAGAATTTAAAATAAGAAGCATTACATACATTTTTTTCGGTTAACTAATTTTTTTTTAAAACTAACGTAAGAAAATACCACTTCTTATTAAAAAATAAATAAAGAAGATGTTGTTCTTTTGAGATAAACTAGTATATTTGTCTGAAATAACGTGTACAAACAAATAACATAAAAGGTAGTATATTTATTTGTAGAAATCCCTTTTTAAATAAGGTAAATTTTAATTGATATAGAAGTGTTAAATATTATGATTTAATAAGAATTTTAATTAATTTGAAATTTTTTACCTATTAAGAAAATAATTAAATGATAATAATAGGAGAAAAAAAATAGTAAAAAGACAAAAAATTTCAAAGGAGAATTTTTCAATGAAGGATAAAAAGTTCAAACAATATTTTTAATGGGTTTCACGTTTTTAATATAGTACTATCATTTATTCATTATTTGCAAACATAATTTTTAGTTCATTTTCTTGAAATTCCTTGTTTACTATATTACTTGTGTAATTTATGAGAAAATAACCAAATACCCCTACCTCCTCCCAACACATCTATTGCCAAATTTTCAGTTACACATTTATGCTTCACAAGGATCCTATTATCCCTATAAATTATTTTAAAATAAAATTAATTTTACCTTAAACACTGAGGTGGCAAAGAAAATGTATTCACTTTCTCAAAGAGAGTGAGAGATAATTTTGTTTTATAACTTTAACTTTACAAGTATTTTCATATTAAATTTCTGATTTTTTTTAAAAAAAATTATGTTACCTTTTACTTTTAATCATCTTTTATTTTTTATTTTCTCACTCTTCTTTCTTTTTCACTTCAACATTTATGCCGGATTTAAGTTGTTGGAAATATGATGAATTCACTTCACTTTTTAGTTATCACTAATGTTATTTTCTTTTTTGAGAAGAAATTGACTTTTCTTCTTTTAATCATAAACTTCAATTTTCATTCTCACACAATTATTTTTGCCACTACCACCTCCATCTTCTTTTTCAAATCTAAAATCCTTTTGTCTATCATAAACTATCTACTGTGCTTGTTCTGTTCTATTTATGAATTTCCAGGGTTGGTTTGATTTGGTAATTTTGGATATGATTGTCTTTGATATAATCTTATGTATGATTTGGTTGTCCCTTATCATGTAGTGTAATGCTAAGACTGTGACTCTAGCGATCTCGAGTAGGGAAAGGTTATAGTGGGAAAGGGTGTACAAGCCTAAACTAGTTGAGGTTATCTATGTTATTTGTGCTAGGAAACTAGCGGGGTAGGGTTATTTGACTTATTTGGCTCATATTTGGGATATTGGTGTTGAGTCTCCCTCTATTAAATCCATTCCTTATAGTGTCTGGGTTTAAGGAATTGTTTCCCACTAATTAGCTTGGTATGCCTCCAGATAGGGATATAAATTTCTACATTAATTTGGAGCTAGACACTCGCCCAATCTTACCGTTTCGGAGCTCGTGTCACTTAGATGGACAACTTCACAACCCATTTGCCCCTTGACCGTTCGTGAGGCTACTGGATTCCCGATAACGCTCAGCACACACCTCTACTCAGAGGTTGAAGAGGTCGTAATCAAGTATTTAACCTAACGATGGTTAGGATCATTCCCACGAGGAATATGGTAGACTTTGGATTAGCACAACTTGTAAATTCAATTGATTAACCCTACTTTCTCCTAGAAAACAGGAAAATAAATACAAAGAGGGGAGTTTTGCAAGTAAAAGTAAATTCTAAACTAAAAATACACGTGTTTGTAATCAAGAGAAAAACAAACTAGGGCTATGTTTTCCCCATGACTCCCTAACTAAGTGCTCTTGGATACTTGTGACTCTTTTTTGGTGTGTAGGTGTAGGACAGTAAGCTATGTTCTCCTAAACACTTGATTCGGCGTATAGGTGAATTTCATCACATTACTTGATTCATCTCTGTGATGTTGCTTTCTAACCCTTACTTTATCCCAGTAGACCTTACTTAATTTAGTTAGATTGATTAGTTGAGTGAAATCGATCACTTCCTTGATCCAACAAGTGATACTAGGTTAGTTCTAATGTTGGCCACCATTAAAAATCAATTAAAACGAAGGGATTAATTGATACATCCTAACACCATCCAAGAATTTGCAAGTTATCCAATTTTATCTTAGTTAGTTTGTCACGGTTCCCACAACCCTAGTTGTGGATTTAGCCATGCATGCTTAGAGTGTTTTAAGAAATTATACAATAAGAAGACATAATTAAAATACTTACACACAATAATAGATGAATACAAATCCAACTTCTCAATAGAATTGCAAACTTGAATAAAAAGATTGTAATAAAATCACAAAACAATGTTCTCTCTATCTATTACTGTTCTATCGCTTCCTCTCTGTCATATCTCTATCATAAAAAAAACTAAAAAAACCTATTTATAGTACTTAAAATACAAAGTCAAAATGAAATAGGATAACTGTGTCGGCATAATTTACGGGCAACTTTTACGGCTCATGTAGCAGTTCATGGCTCATGGATCAGGGTCTCCTGGAATGTAGTTGCATACTGTAGGCACCTTTCACAAAACCATTCCACGGGCCGTGTAGGATTCCATGACCCATGAATGGTTTCGTCTGAGTCAACTTTAGCAACTCTTCAATATCTGATCTTCACTTTACGACCACACTCTAGAACTCGTACTATGGTCTACGACTCGTGGTCTTCTCTTGTAGAGTGTGATGTCACCTCGGTATTAGAACATCAAACGAAACCTTCTCTATTACTCGTGAAATGATCCATGACCCATAAAGGGTCTCGTAAATTGTCAAAAACTCTACACTTCAACTCAAAGTCAAGCCAACACTGAAATCTTGCAAAATAAACATAAACACACATCAAATCTACTAACATCACCTTGAGAACACACAAAATACCAAGTTTCAAGAATTAAAGATGTTGTATTTTGGCAGCGCATCAACACTCTCAACTTAAAATTGTTGCTTGTCCTCAAGCAATGGACTCAATCTACTTAAGCAGCACAGAGACATATAGATATCAACCCAATGGCACAGACTACATCAAAATCTCAATAGATGCCCAAGTCCTTTTCAAACACATATCTGATAGTCATCCAGTAAACCAATACAAACTATAATATTCAATAGTGTAACGATGACAAGCTATGCAACCATAAAAAGTAACATATCACTGATTTAGTCAAGTATCAACAATGCAATACAAGTCCCCTCACACAAACAAGTCCCATTATACACTCTGGGTGATATTTTCAATTGAAGTTCATTGGGACTACATAAAAAACACTCACCCTCACAAAAAATATTCAAATATCGTGTCCAATATCATATGCTTGCCCCTATACTCTAGATCATGACTTGTTGACTAGTCGGACTAGGATCACGTTAGGACATTCTAAGCTTGTAATGTAGGATCAGGGGGATTTAGAGTGATTTTATGGAAACCTAGTGATTGAGGCCCTCCTTAATACTGCATTATTCCACACTTTTACCCTACTAACCTATCATTTTTATTTTCTTCTACCTTTTTCCCATTTTCAACCGCTTAAGGGTGCTTTTCTTTTCATTTTAACACTTTTCCCTTATTCATTCACCTTATTTTGATCTTTGGCAAACTTTATCATTTTTCTTGCACCCATTTTATTCTTTTTCTCCCTTCTCTATATCACTAAGCTTTTCCTCACTTTTTATGACTTCTCCTTATACCAACCACCCTCAACTTAGGCTTTTGGCCTAAGATGAGGTGCACAATATCTATCCT
>JBCEWC010012446.1:0-15853 GCA_038996855.1 Solanum aculeatissimum | reverse complement strand
GGTGAAAGGGCGAACTGACAGGCCAAGGCATAGACAATACCTGAGTATGTAGAGGCCCTCTAGAGGGGTCGTCACACGAGCCTCATACTCCAGGGCAGGTACATGGACAGATATGTTTCTCATAAGTTTTGATCTGATAATATCATTAGTTGTGTATTGTAGGACAGACATGATCATAATTATTTGACCTTGCATTGTATCATTTGCACTTCATTACATCCCATTTTATTTTATTCATTGTATTAATATGAAATTTGTATGAAGTGTGATATAATGGTTAACTCAATACTTGTAAATAGTTGAAAACTATTGTTGTTATGTTGTATACTTATATTGTGGACATGTATATTATGTATGTTGACTTTACTGAGTGCAGATTGTAGTTTTGGAGGTTCGATTGGAGTGAAATGAATACTTGTGTTTTTTATTTTCTACCTGTGTTTAGATCTTCTTGTTGGGTACCATGTATGTTGGTACTCACCCTTACTTCTAAACTTGTATGTAGGTTATGAGCTCGATTTCAGTTGATGCTTCTTTATCATTTTGGACTGAGCTTGAGATAGTCTGAGAGGTAGCAGCTTGTCTATTTCGGAGGACTCTTCACACTTCTATTTATGTACTAATTTTATTCTATTCGAGAATCAAAACATTGAAACTTGTATATTTTGTCTTTCGAGTTCAGTTGTAGTAGAGGCTTGTACACATGATACCAATCTTGGGTTGATTTTTAGACTATGAATATCTTTTCCTTTGTGCATATCCTTAAATATTTAGATTGTTACCTTTTCTTTATCTTTCACATTATTTTGTTATATCCTATTTAGACTGACTTGTCTCGGTGAGTTAAAGGCAAATGTCATCACACTCAATTTTGAATTGTAACAATGGAGCCCATGTATGCGACATAAAGTGTTATACACATCATGGATTTGGATTTGTGAAATCCACTGCCATTTAGAAAACTTTTTAGAAAGAAGGAAGGTTTTACGAGAGGGTTCTACGACTCGTAGATAGAATCATAAACCATAGAAGATTTCCATAAAAAAACTTTTAAGATATGAAATTTTGCTCAAATTTCTACAAGGGGTGTTCATGGCTTGTGAAATGAACCATATACCTTAGAAAGGTCCCGTGGTCAGTGCGGACAGTTTTAAGTGAAGGATATTTTAGATATTTTTTACTCTCCTTCTAAATTACATTGTTTCTGACCTATATACTACCTTATAATTATTTTTTGCCTAATATATATAGTACCCTATTCTCTTTCGTTCACTCAATCTTCCAAATTCTCTCAAGATTTCTTCTCTAAATAATTTCTCTCAAGGTTGAGCTAGGGTTTCAAGAGTGTAAGTCTCCTTCGCAAGGTCTAAGGCTAAATTTTATTTAAGTTATGTGAGTATTCATTCATGGATTCCTTTCATCCATGAAGTCCAAAGCAATTTCTTACTTTTTTATGAATTTTTCAATGTAGTAAAATTGGAATTTTAATGATCTATCATTGGGTTACTCCAATTATGCTTTTACTCATCATTATTGATCCAAGTATGCATAAATTGACATTGATTTTATGATTTCATTTTTTTATTTAATGGATTCTCAACTTCCATCTAGGATTTTATAAATTTCTTTATGGATCTCTTCTATTATGATTTTGATTGATATTATTCTACATGATTATGCATGATTTCATCCAAATTACATGATATAAGTTGAATTATTATAAACCCATATTTTTACCCTAAATGTCATTATGAATTATGATCATGATTTTACAAGTCGTGCATGCTTTATGAAAGTGATGAATTATGATTTTATGATATCCCTCAAGGAAGAATAAATGCTTATGAAAAGATTCTTTACTTATGAATGATGGTGAATGATTTTCCCACCTAATTGTGGGTTCAAGATGTTGAAAAGTAGTTCTCACATTAATTGAATCAAAGATTTTGGGAATTATTCTATGATTATGATGAGTAATAGATGTATTAGTAGATATTGTCTCTCCACATGATATTGACTTTAATGACCTATGATTTCTATTCCGTTGAGAGTTTACTTAGTATCGAGTGGACCTTATGATAGAGGCTCTCACCCATTAATAGAGGTATGAGATCATTAGTAGAAATTTCATTGTCCCATAACTATGTGTCACCGTAGGGTAAGGGTCATCCATTGGTAGAGGCTTGATTCCTTAGAAAGAGTCAACCTTTAGTAGAGGCTTGATTCCTTAAGTATTTTAGTGGATTCACTAAGCAAATTACGGTCCTTACCTTGGCAAAAATGGACCCTCACTTTTTGGTGTATGAGGTTGAACACCAGACTCCATGTTATAGCTCACATGATTTATGTCGATTAATGTTATCTCTCACAAAGTATTATGACCTCTCACTATGAGTTATGAATTTTCACAAAGGATTATGGTTCTCATATTGACTCATGATTACCACTATATTATTTTATGCTCTCACAAGGTTTATGTTATGATTCTTAAATTGCATTGACCGTTCACGTTTCACTATCATGTTTTTAAAAGAAATGCTTATTATGTTTTCTAACTTGGTCAATTATACATCATGATATTTTGTATATTGCATTACTCATATACTTTGTGCATTTTATGTACTAACGCATACTTATTTTGCCTACATTGTATCATAATGTAGGGTCAAACACATAATTCTATCCATGTAACTAGTTTAGTATCTGTTGGATTTTGCTATTTGGTGAGTCCTCATGATTTGAAGGCAAACCCCACTATGTTATTTCTTCATGATTTAGACCACTTTAATGTCTTTTTTTAGGGTAAGCTAGGGTTTGTCCTACACTTCCGTCTAGAACATTAATAGAGGCATGTTAGACTATGATAATGTATTTCATTTGTTTGAACATGTTTACTTTGAGTTTACTTTCATTGTGAGATTTTACCTTAAGATTTGTGATTCTCTTATTGTCAATACTTACCTTATGTAAAGCAATGAATGCTAAGAGTCTTGGTTGGTATCTTTTGGGATTCTAATCGTCGTGTGACATATAGAGCGTAGCTTGAATCGTGACATATATGTTGAGTACATCCCCATCACAACCAATTATCTTTACTCTCATTCCACTCAAAATTACTAGTCTTCATATTCCACACGTCTACTCGTAAAGGTCATAAGATTTATATTACTCCTTCTAGTCGAGTATCCATAATGTTTTGTATGATCACAAGTGTATCTATTCAAGATCTCTAAAAGTTACATGGTATATTTTTCACATGTTATAAAAAGGAATAATGTGTCATAGTATATTTGCATTAGTATATTAATCCTCCAGAGACATAGTTATAAGATAAAATTAAAGAGAGAGTTTTAATAGATAAGTATTGTGTTTAAAGAAGTCAATTGCTAAATAGGTGTTACTACTTGAGTGCATAAATGATCTTTATCATAGTCTAGGATGAAGTTACCCTGAATGATGAGAGAGTATTCATAGGTTCACTTGACATACATGGGCGATGTTATTTTTTGCACATGATTGAGACCAAACTAGGGGTGACAATTTCAACCCATATAAGGTAAAATACATTCATTTAACTCATATTTATTTTAATGCATCACTCACATTTTTAAAATGGGTAAATATGGGTTGATCTATATTAAGAGCTCATATAAACATGATCAAAATAGATAAAATATGGGTACCCATATAGACCTTTAGATCCCCACTCATAATAAAAAAAAATTGTGTACGTGATTTTTCTTTTATTCTTCTTTAAAAAAATTGGGGCGGGAGTGGGGGTAAGAGAATGGGGAGTTAGGGGTGTGCATCGGTCGGTTCGATTCAATTTTATGTATTATGGGTTCGGTTTATCGGTTTTTGATTTTTAAATATGTTAAACTAATAACATATTTTTTATCAGTTTTCGGTTTATCAACTTTTGGTCTTTAATGGTTCGATTTTCGATTTACCCAATAAAAAAATACTCATAAAATAAATATTTGACTTCTCTAACTATTTGATGCAATACGATGAGATACGGTAAAACAAACAAATCAATGCAACACCTAAACTTAATAATATGCAATATTCGACCTCATATTCTAATTTACTTTCCAACATAAGAGTTATACATTGGAAACCAAACAAATACATGATTTACAAGTAATGATTTAGCATCAAGTGATGTTAAATTATTAATATTTAATATTTATGAAAGGATAAAGTAGTAAATTATTAGTCTTAATACTAAAAATAAAAAATGAGCGGATAATTCGATATTTGTTTTTTTGTAAAAGTCATTAAAAATCCATTAACCCACTAACCCGATAACAATAAACGAATAACATTTTTTTGGTTCGATTTATCGATCGGTTTGATTTTTGCACACCCTTATGGGGGGCAGGGTGGAAATGTGGGCGCGCGGGGGGGGGGGCAATTTTTTTTTTTATTGAAAATAAATTTTTTTAAAATTTAAATTTAAGTTTTGGTATTGAAGTAGAAAAAAATTAGATGAGGGTTGGGGTGGGGTGGGAGTGGGTGGGTGATAGAGTATTGAAGTAGAAAATTAATTTTTTTCAAAAATAATTATTTGGGAGTAGGGTTGGGGTGATAAAGGGTTGAGCATTAATAATCAAACTTTGATTTAATATTTTTATTTTGGCTTTAAGAGATTAAAGTAGGTTGGAATCATTTTTACCCAAACTATATTTGACCAAATCCATATTTACCCATATTTTATATGGATAAATTGTGATCCAATCAATTTTGGCTCAATCCATATTCAATCCATTAAAATCCGATCTAATCTACCCATTTGTCACCACCTCTAGACCAAACCATTCATTAAGAGCGCGATGATTCCGCCCTTGAGGCATTATTTGCATTTGGTAGTCAACTGGAATGTCATGCACTGGTTCCCTTGACTGGAGTCAAGATATGACCTTTAGGCAAGACCCTCATAGCAAGCCCACAGATGTGCATCTCATACCTGACCGCGATTATAGTTATGTGTATAGAATAATAGTCACGAGTATTTGGGAACATATGCCCTACACTTGCATAGATCGCCTTGGGTAGACTATCATATGATCATTTGTATTACAAGTAGTCATAGGACATCATCTAGGCAAATTAATAGGCGCTTCATAATAATAAATAACTCATACGATGTTATATCATACGATAATAAGGCAAACCCATAAGTTGCAGTTTTATATTGTGTATCTGTCAGTTGCACGCTCATAAGTAATAGTTCTAAGCGAGTCTTTGGTATTCAGTTGTCTATAGTTGCTCATCTTATTATCTGGTTCACTGAGCATCCTTATGTGTCTACTTGTTGTACTGTTTGCTTTACATTATCATCATGAGTATCTAATCAAAGCCAAGTGAGAAGAAAAATGAAAAACTGATCATGCTGAAGAATCCAACAGCAGGGAGATCTTAGTTCTTATATATTGTCTCAACCTTACCCTTGTCTAGGATAGCAATGAGAGGTGGGTTGGGAACATATAGTGAATCTCTTGTTGAAGACTTAGGGTCGTTTCATAGAGGACGTAGGCTCAGGCTGTGGTACCTCGGCAAATAACTCTAGTAGTTTGACAGGAGGCTGCGGTGCTCACCTAATAGCCACAGGATTCTCATTAGCCTGATGTATAACTAATGCAAACATTAATTATGCACTCTATTGTATATTAAGATGTGCATTATTAATACTATTGATTTCTAGGTATTAATAATGCAACGCTTTTAATGTATGCATTAGCATGATTAAAGACTCAATTGCCGCTCAACTTTTTTCACATATTTTCCACTACAATTATGCAAGGTATATTTGGAAATTAATTTTTTTCTATACAATACATGTTATTTTTAATGCATCAAACCAAACAATGCATAAAAATATTTTATGTATAATCAATGCAAACATATTTAATACAAGCATTATTAATACATTCTATTTAGTGTTATTTTTATACACTCTTGCCAAACGACCCCTTAGCGCATTATGACTTGAAAAAGTTTTGCATATGCATAATGTAGAGTGCTGAAAACCAATGAAGTAATTTTGTTCATCACACGTTTTTAACCTATACAAGATGCAGAACATAGAAGGCTTCAATAGCACTATATGACTGGTCTATACATAAGAAGTATACAAGAAAATTTTACGCTGAGATCAGGTTTAGGAACTGGTAAAACACAAATGTTTATGCAATGTCTAGAACTACATAGAGTAATGAGTTATATGTTGGAAATAATCCGCGCTCCTTAATTTCATGAGAGCTCTTCGTTCTATTCTCCTAATCCATTCTTTACTAACTCCATAAAGCCTCCCAATCTCCTCGAGTGATTTCCGCTGATGAGTTTCAAGACCAAACCTAAAATATATTACTTGCTGTTCTTTTGGATCCAAGCTTTCCAGAAGGGCATACATGTTGTCTATTATGTCTTGCCTCATGACAGTTTCTTCTGGGCTTGTAATTGATTTATCAGGTGTGAGTTCCTGCCAAGCAATGAGTCTATCACATTACAATATTTTTCCAGGAAACAATGTAGCAGGGAAAGCCTAGTTGTTAGATAAGAATGTTAAAAGTGCTCAAGGTACATTTCTAGTTTCACCAAACAAAGATGCGAGAAGGAACAGGTTTATTCATGTTCTTCCAGCTGTCATATCATAACGTACGAAATTAGCAGAGATAAGCATACCTGTTAAAAGAAAAATAATAAAAAAGAAAAGAGAGGAATAGAGATTTTTACCAAAACTTTTGCACTGAAACAATCTCCAACTTTCTGATCAATTGAACCAACAACTCTCAGACATTTACTAGCCATTGCAACCCTAGCTGTGGATAGACCTGTGAACTTGGCAATTTCATCATCAGCTGGAAACTTTCCATGGCTCCTACTGAGAGTTTTTCGAGCTTTATGTATTTGATTTATTACTTTGCATACAGTGAACTGCAAAATACATTGAAAAGAAAGAGAGATGAAGCTTTGTTATACCTAGATGAAACTGAAAGAAAATGAGTAAAATTTCCTTCAGAAAAAAAAAACACATACGGGAATTCGAACCCCTCTAGCATGTTGTGCCACCAATTTTGATAACGATTTTCGTATCCAATACTGAACATAAGTTGAGAATTTGTATCCCCTAGTGTGGTCAAATCTTACAGAACCTTGTAGAACACCCATGTTTCCAGCCTATAGAACACAATTGAAAGGAAAACAGTAAATATTTCAGCTAATATGACATCTAAAATGAAAAGATAGCTTCAAAGTTCCAGCATATGGTAGTTTTCCTCTTTTATCAATCTAACTAGCTAGTCATATAGTCATTAGTGGGCAGTCGGTGTATAACTTAAGTTTGTCGAAATATGCTAGCAGTAGTATATAATTAAAAATGTGTCTGTAAAGTTTCTATTATCCTGATTTAATTGTGAAGTTCTTATATGTACTCTTAACTATGAGCAAGCAACTTGATAATAGGTTGCATCACGTGAGCAAAGTGTATTTCCAACATATTGTGGAGCTCTTAAAGCTCTACTTCTTAAAATGATTTTTTTGTTAAAAAAAGTACAGGATTTCAAGCAGTAGGGTGTAATAGTGCTACTATTTCTATGCCTAAAGTGGGATTATAAA
The DNA here is from genome assembly GCA_038996855.1 of Solanum aculeatissimum. Taxonomy (NCBI): domain Eukaryota; kingdom Viridiplantae; phylum Streptophyta; class Magnoliopsida; order Solanales; family Solanaceae; genus Solanum; species Solanum aculeatissimum. The sequence continues at coordinate 8,233 of JBCEWC010012446.1, read as the reverse complement.
TAGAGTTAGTAAAGTCATTCCACCAACGTATGGTTGACTACCTGAATTAAGTCTTCAAATGCTACTCCAAGCCCCCTGTAGTTTCTTGCCAGATATAAGACTAAGGACTGTGTACTTTTCAAAAGCTCATCCCTGCAATACCAACCAAAATGCAAGCGCTGCTGCAACTCCTTCTGTTGAAGCCCAGCAGCTTCCGCCCAACTACTGAAAGAAGCTACTCGACCAGTTTCTTCTTCAAGAATTGACCTGATTCTTTCCAATTGTGCCACCGACTGTTTTATAGTGAACAATCAAATTAATACATTCTTTAGAATGTAAGAACTGTAACACAATATCTCTTAATAAAAACTGGAGACAACCTTAACACCTCTTGACATTTCTGCCTCATTCTTAGCAATTTTCTGTCTCTTATTTCTAGAGGCATATGTTCTTTTCCCTGCATAGAACTTTAGCTGTTGCAAATCCTCCTGGATGTTTTTGGTATGCAGCTGCACAGTAATAATGTCATTGGCATTTCCGGATGCTCTGTTTCTTCTAGACTTCCGCTCTTGCTTTTTCCTAGAATGTACGACAACCTTATCTATTGCATTTCCAACAAGGTCGTTTTTCTCAACTTCTTTAGTGAGCTCCCTTGTCATATCAAGAAATTTAGGAAAAGTAGAAGAATGACAAGTCCTTGAAAGACAAGTATGAAAGAATTCTAAAGCTCCAAGCTTTTCTAGTTGCACCAAAATATCTCTTTCCAATCTTGACATCTCTGAATCAGCAAACATGTTTTCCAGCAGATCAAGGTTTTTCATCAGTAAACTAAAATGAAGAGATTTGGTTGTGTTAATATATGTAGGTTTCTCTCCGTCAGGTGATATCCCAATTTTATGACTGCCAATATCTCCACATACATTGCTAGGGGACCCTCTGATGATTCGCGTCTGATGAAAGAGAGCACAAGTAAGCAATCACATGCAAATTATAGAACAGACAAACGATATGAAAGATACTCCTAAAGATAGGCTTTACTTCTATCAAAGAGAAGAACAAAACCTTTATTTCTGTAGTTACTGATGTATCACTAGTCCACAGTTGGGGGTCAGATAAGCAAGTCTGCACTCTGAAAGGATCACTATGTGAAGGTTCACAGTCCCCGTTGATAAAAGGTTTGAGAGACCTAGCTGGATCGTATAAAACCTCCCGTCCTTTGACTGTATATGAAGATGAAGTGTAATTAATAAAAGAGTCTCTAAGGGTGAAAAATGAAAATTGACTTGACTAATATTGAAGATTATTCAATGGAGTAGGAAACTTAAACATTTTCTTGTTTGTAGTGAAAGTGGATTCTTACTATCGCAAATACAGGTGTTGCTAGTTATTTTCGTTGTGAGGAGAGGATCTATGAGTGGATTATTTGGGGGCAATTGCATCCTTCACTAACTCTGTCTCTGATTAAGGGCCATTACACAATGATATGGCTTAGATCCATCACAAACAATAAAACTTCCTAAGCAAAGATACAGATAAGGCATATTCCATTAAAATGACATGTTTAGGTCTATTTAGTTCAGAAGCATGTTGAGCCAGATTGAAGGAATATCTCATGAAGTTACATAACTGTTTTTCCATGTTTCTTCAACACTACATATGCAGCTCGCTGTTTAAAGTAGAAACAAAATTCCAAAATTACTTTTAAGCATAAAAGAATTTCAAATTCTCATCTTGTACCATCAGTCAAATCTTTGATAGCTAACGAGGAACTAGGATAAAAGGATGTTTGGTTCCCAGAACCATAAAAGCCAATTTACATTAACAAAGACAATTGTATTTGGTGTGAACATGAGCTATTAAAAGGACAAGATGAACAAATTGTACAGAACAACAATGATGGAGACAAGTTATTTTGGATTATATCCAACTGCAACAAAGCGTAAGGTAATGGATGCAACCAGAGATTCTGTTTTGCATTCTCTCAAAGTTCAGATATACATTTGGACAAGATAAGAACAATAACAAATACACTCAAGTTCCCTGTATAATTGGATTCAATTAATCAATATGGTCAACAACAACATGCCCAGTATAATCCCACAAGTGAAGTCTGTGGAGGGAAATCAATATAGTTTGCATATCACACATCTCAATATTACAATGATAAAAGGATCTAGTAGCATCCAATGAAATCCATCATTCAATCAGGGGAAAAAGAACAGAAAAAAGAACGGACGTTCATTATACGCCATGTTGATCATTTTTGTAAATTGGTAAAGGCAAGAAACCTTTATCGGTTGCATGCAACAGCTTGCCCTCAAAATACTGTTGAGGCAACTGGAGGATAATCTGAGTATTGAGAGCATAGCTTCATAAACTGTTGTACATGTTAAATAATCTGCTGTCCGGTTGTAATCTTTGGCTTTTGCATTAGTAATACCCTCATTAATTATGTGGTCATTTATGTATTATACGTAGAATATCATATATGTGTTAGCAATACTTGCATAAGGACACATGACAAAATCTCCTGCTTGTTATAAGGAAAAACATGCCAAAACTTCCACTAGATCAGAATGGGTTCCCCCCTACGTGCATTTGCTGTTGAGTTAAATGAATATAGGTGGATTTGGCTTATAAGTCGTAGGTTGATTGCACCAACAGCATTCAGCTCGACGTGTATACATTATGAAGCAGGTGTAATGGTACTACACACCCACTGATTTAAAGTCTTGGATCCACCTCCTCCAAAGAGGAGAGTGGGTGCAGAGGGGAAGTGTTTTATACTATTCCAATCAAAAATCTTATCCAATTTGCTAGAACTGCAGAAATATGCAAGACATTCTTGTTAGTAACATAAATTGGGTGATCAAAACATAGGTAAACCAACACCCAAGGGTGTGATCTAGTGGTCAATGAAGTCGGTTGAAAACCTAAGGTCTCAGCAGGTTCAAATTCCACTAGAAACAAAAACACTAAATGATTTCTGAGTTACCTAGTAGTGTTACTAGTGGAAGATGACAGGATTCCATGAAATTAGTCTAGGTACACAAAAGTTGGCCGAGACACTAAGGTTAGAACAAAAACAACAACATACCTAGATGCATTCTACTCAAGGGATAGAAACTACAAGAGTAATACAACCCTCAATTAACTAACCTCCTACCCTAATATATGACCGTCATACCCTCCTCAGAAAGTTGAAACAACATTATCTTATGTCGTGTTTAATCACATCTCCCTGATACTTCTACGACTCAAAACACCAACATTATTATTAAAAAAAAAAATAAGAGGGAAAGCATCTTACTGGATCAACTGAAATAAAGCAACTAATCACATATGACACACAGTTCTTGATCATGATGAAATAAGACATTTGGACATGAAAATAAATCCAACAATTCAACATCAAACAACGAGGTTTCAACAAATTAGCTCTTCTCCCTAGGAGCCTTTTCCCTCAAAGTAATATAAGCTAAAATCTTTATCAATCGAAAAGAAAATGTCCAATCTTTATATGTACTCACAAGAATGTGAAGAAGGCCATGATGATGAGTTTGAGAAAGAGGGTTGGAGAGAGAAACCCCATTTGAGGTGAAGCCTAAAACCCATTTGCCACAAGGGATTTGGATGCAAGAAAATAACTTGTAGTTGGATATACAGGTCTTGTCAGACCTGAGCCACTGGTTTCCCATCGATTTGTTTTGTGCTGGCTCCCTCTTCCTTCACTAGTTCAATTCACTATATCCACAATTTCCATTTTCTCTCCCTACAAAAAATACTTTATTCTAAATTAGTAGATATTTTGTACTTTATCACAACAACCAAAAAATAAATAAATTAGTTTTTGACTTTTTCTTTTGGGTGAAAATCACTTTCCTTCTTCAATTTTGCTTTAAAAATCAAATATTTTATCCCACTTAAACCCTTTTTACCTCTATGACAATTTTAATTCATATCTATAAAGTCAACTCATTAAATCCACTTTTGATAAGTTAAATCACTCAGGGTCCTTTGGTAAAGTAGATAAGAATAAAGCTACATAGAGGGTTATTTGATAGAGTGCATGAAAATGATATTAAATAGAATGTATTAATAATATTTGTATTAGTAATGCATGTATTAATTATGCTTGAATTAATTATGCATAGAATATTTTTATGTATTGTTTGGTTTGATGCATTAAAAATAGCATGCATTGCATAGAAAAAACTTATTTACAAATATACCCTCCATAATTATGGTGGAAAAAATGTGAAAAGAGTTTTGAGGGACAATTGTGTCTTTAATTATGCTAATGCATGCGTTAAAACAATTGTATTACTAATACCTAAAAGTACATGTTATTAGTAATACACAATAGAGTGTATAAGAGTATGAAAAAATGTACTAAACAAGGTACTACTAGTACATCAAGTTAATGGATGCATTATTTTTACTAATACACTATATCAAACGATCTCAGAGTGTATTGATAATGTTGACATTGGTAATGCATGAATTAATTATGCTTGCATTAATTATGCATAAAATAATTTTACACATTGTTTGGTTTGATGAATTAAAACTAGCATGTGTTGCATAAAAAAAATTATTTACAAAGATGCCTATCACAATTATGATGAAAAAGATGTAAAAAAATTTTTTTTTGAGGGGCAATTGGATCTTTAATCATGCTAATGCATGCATTAAAATCATTACATTACTAATATTTAGAAATCTATGATATTAGTAATACACAATATAATATATGATTCCCAGTGCTCAAATGCATTTGAAGGCATAGACTCATTGCTCCAGGTGTTAATTTCATATGCATAATGAACACAATAGGAATTGAACGTATATATAATTTTTATCTGTGGATGTTTAATTTGAAACATCTAAATTATACAATGAACAAATAAAAGATAATGAAAAAAAAATAATTGAAAAAATAAAATTGTTTTACACAAGATTTAAAGTTAAAAAAAATAAATGAGAAAATAGTTGAAAAAATAAAATTGTTTTACACAAGATTTAAAGTTTTTTGGCTTGAGGATATTAAAATGGATCAAGACCAACATATCCAATTCATTTTAAGCAAACAATATAAATTTCACGAATTTAGGCCTAGTTATGTATCTTTATGTTAGTTTTCGAAATTACATTTTGTATATTACATCTATCTTGGAAACATGCAAATCAAATCAGGCATAATTTGTTTCAGACACATGGCATCTAAGAATGATTCATACATGATTTATATAAACCTGCAATACACTAACTCTCTCACTTGCCAGACCACTTTATTATCTCGCTCGCCTCTTTTACTGACCTCTTTGTAGTGTCTTTCTCCCGTGTATCTCTATTTCAAAAAGTAACTAGAATATATATATAGCACCTCAGATATATGTATCTAGTGTAATTTGCATGTTTCTGGGATACACTGACACACTCACTCGCCTCCCTCTTATCTTGTTCGTCTCTCTCCTATCTCACTCGTTTCTCTCATATCTCGTTCGCCTATCTCTTGTTTCACCACTTTGTTTGGCTCGGTGGAATTATTTAGTTAGAATCCTCTCCTAGCTTCCTCTTTTCATAGAGATGCAATGATCCTAAAGGTCATTGTGACTCTTTCGATAAAATTCATGTTTTACCCCTTCCAACAACTTCCCCTAGTTGTGTTTGAAAGGTTTTGAAAGTTGATTTTTGAAAAACTAGTAAAAAGTTGATTTTTGAAAATCTAGGTAAAAGTTGAGTTTTTACTAAAGAAGTGAGTTTTGAAGGCTTAAGTTGTCAAATTTTTAATTTTTGAGTCATCTAGGGATCCGAGTCTCAGAACAAAATTCCGTCAATTCCATTATTTCTGAAATATGAAAATTGATCTAGAGAGTTGTTGGCATTAGATTTGGAGTTGTTATTTGGATTTTAGGTCCGAAGTTGGAAATTGAGTTAAAGATTGACTTAAGTTTGAATTTGGTCAACATTTTAAGTTTTGGTGCTCGGATTGAATTTTTGATAGTTCTATTAGTTCTGAAAGGTGATTTTAGTACTAAAATGAGTTTCATCATAATTTTTAGGTGTTTCGATAATATTTTAGCATTTTGAGTGGCCTAAACAAGTTTATTTGTGACTTATCGAATTTCGGATCGAGAAGACCTTCGAGTTCTGGCGATTCAATTGAGTTCGGAATGTCAAATTTAGTAGGGGTGCATATATGGTTTGTATGCATCAAATTCTGAATGAATTATAAGGATCCATTCCGTGATTTTTGTGCTATATGAATTTTCATAGCTGGAGTCTGGAGCATTGTACTTCGTGATCACGACATGCCTTTTGCGTTCGCGTGAGGTGCACCGCATTCGTGGAGGTATGTTTTCCCTACCCTTCACAATCGCATACCCCACTTTGCATTGGCGAAGGTCTGATCAGTCTTGACCTATTCGTTCACGAGCCCCAGGTCGCGATCGCGAAGTAACAATTGACCCCTGAACAATAAAATTTGTAAATGACGAGTTTTCATCATTTTTCACCATTTTCAACATTTTGAGCTCGATTTTGGGAGATTTTTCAAAGGATTTTCTAGGGAAATTGATTGGGTAAGTTATTTTCAATCTTTTTCTTCAATCTTTTTCTTAATTCATGATTTTAACATAAAAATTTAGAATTTTAATTGGGAAATTTGGGAATTTCATGGACTTGCTTTTAAAAATAAAAATGATGATTGTGATCTCATTTCAACTCTTTTTTTTAAATGTTTTCATCATTAGATTTTCTAAAACCTCAAGGATCTTTTCATGTAAAAAAATTCAGATTTTTGGCTCATTTTCCGATAATGATTTTTTGGACAATTTTACCATTTTCTTTGAATTGCTTGATTTTGGTGTCGTTCTTTTTGAAATGTAATTATGAACTTATTTTTGACTAGATTATGGTGTGTTAGATTCAATTCGGAAGGAAAAGACTCTTTTATTGGAGTGATTTGTGACTAATTTGAGGCAAGTGATTTTTAAACCTTGTTGAGTTTAGTTGAACTTGGTATTTCTTTTCTATGTGAACATTGAAAATTAGTAAATTGTTCTAGAAGATATGATTGGATAATGAGGATGCTGAGGTGATGACATGTATGAATTGATTCTTATTTGGTATTGATTAAGACTTGTGAGTTGATATTGTGAATTGAGCTTGAAATGCCAATTGATGAGAATGCAAAAGTGTTCATGATGATCTAATTGTTAAACTTTGATTCATGTTACATGGTTTATCTATTGAATTCATTTATGTGAAATATTGAGCTAGATGCATATTTTGAGAAATTGTTGAAAATATTAAACTAAGTGTCTGTGAAATGTGGACTTAATGATGAATAATCCTAAGTTATGATGATAAGAGATTATTGAAACACTTGAACTATGATGTGATATGATTACCATGTGATGTTTTAATGATGACACTAGTGTTGAAAGAACGATCAGAACAATTGTTGATCATCGAATAAATGATTTATGTGGACATCTTGTGCATTCTTATACTTGTGAAAGTAATCATTTAGTTGTGATGATATATACTTACTTGATGCCCCATTGATGATGAAAAGTCAAAGGGAAATGAACTAGCTAAAAAAAAGAAAAAAAATGAAATATCGAAGGAAAATGGTTTCGGCTAGAGAAAAAGAAAGAAAAGAAAATAAGAGTCGAAGGGAAATGGATCTGGCTAGATATGAAAGTAAATGTAGACGGAAAATGATTCTAGTGGATACATGGTCCATGTGTGATCCTCATGGGTTTCAATATGATTATATCAATGAATGTGCATTGTAGGACAAACATTTGCATTGCATTGCTAACATTTCATGACATCCCATTCCATTCCATATCATTCCTTACTTTAAGGTTGATAAATGTTCTAAGTGTGATATATTGAATGACTTGAATCTTGTATATTATTGAGATTGAACTATTGAGATGTTGTGATATAATACTGTAATTGCACGAATTATCTATGTTGTATATGTTGACCTTTTCTACTTGCAGATTTGTAATTCGAAGGTATGCGATTGGAATGGAAGGAGTGCTTAGTTCTTTATGCTCTACGTGTGATTAGGTTGTCACAACCCAAACCTAGGGCCTAGACGTGACATGGCGAATGAGGAACCCGAAGAAACCCCAAACAAGCCTCTCAAACTTGTCATCACACTTTATCGGTCGCGAAAGTACATTCAACATTAAATAACGGGAATTAGGGACTAAGGGCAAACCATTTCAAAATA
>JBCEWC010012445.1:0-15854 GCA_038996855.1 Solanum aculeatissimum | reverse complement strand
CAACACCGACACGGGACAACCCCTATACACCTTCCGGGCCACAATAGAATCACCCATAGGAGTATACACCGAATAAGGTTCCCTCAAAGTTTCAGAACTCACACCAAATTTAATAGACAACAAAAGACTCACAAAAGATAAATTTGCACCTGGATCAAGTAAAACATAAGCATTAAAGCTAAAGATTTTTAACATACCCATGACGACATCCAGAGCTTCCTCCACTTCTTGGCGAACATGAAGAGCATAAAACCGGTTGTTCTTGGGAGCACCACCAACCAGAGCCTTTGGAGGCCCTTGTCCACCGGGAGCAACTTGGTCCTTCTTTTCAGTCCTTGGACAATTTGAGACTTTGTGGTTCAAGCTACCACATTCGAATAAAGCACCCAAAAGCTTCCTACAATCACCCAATGAAGTCTTTCGCAATGGCCACAAGGAGGAAACTGGGGACCAACCCCAACCGGTGCCTTAGGAGGGGGCACCTTAGTAGCAATTCTTATGTTAGAACCTTGGCCTTGTTGGAAACGGCCAAATTCACCACCCTTGACATTTGAGAACCCACCATCAAGCCGGACCCTCTTAGCCTTATGCATCCTTCTCTCACTCAACTTTTTGCCCTCGATTTGTTCGGCATAAGTCATGAGCCTTGAGATATCCATCTCTTTAATAAGCATGGCCATTCGGCACTCCTTCACAATCAAATCTGATACACCCGAGATGAACTTGTGCATTCTTGCACGGGGATCCGAAAAAGCATAGGAGCATACTTGGAGAATTTTTTGAACTTTAGGGCATAGTCCCTCACGATCATAGTACCTTGATGGAGATTGATAAACTCGGTCATCTTAGACTCCCTAAGCTTAAGAGGGAAGAACCGATCAAGAATGACCACTTTGAATTCTTCCCATCCAACCTTCACATCCATCACCCTCTCCATAAGCCATTGATTATACCATACTTGTTCTACATCCTTAAGTTGGTAAGTCGCCAATTTCGCTTTTTCCTCCGGAATCACACCCATGATTGTTAACACTTTTATGAGATCATCCTCGAACTCTTGGGCATCCTCATTGGTCTTAGAACTATAAAATTTTGGAGGGTTCATACGAGTGAAGTCCCTCACCTTTGAGGCCGGAGTAGTGAAATTGACTGGGTTGACAGGCCAAGCTTGGTTAGCCACAGCTTGGGCCAACATAGAGACAATATTCCTGAACTCGGCATGGGACACCTTTTCCTCAACCGGTGCCCGAGGAGCTAGTTCCTCAACTTCCACAGCCGGACGGGAAAGGGGAGCTCTTCTTAGAGGCATTTTCTAAAAGAGCGACAAAATACCAAAATTTAGAAAGAGTCATCGTAAGATCTCATGGCACGACATAAGGAAGAAATGAAATGAGGCAATTCCTAAAAACATTGCCATAGCCTCTTGTTCATAGACATGGCGCATATCACACCCATGAGTAAGACTCTAATTGACATGGGATGTTGGACTCCGAGGACCATTACAAACCTAGGGCTCTGATACTATCTTTGTCACGACCTGGATAGGGGCCTAAATGTGATATGGCGAAGAAGAACCCGAAGGTCCTCGATCAACCCATCATAGAATCATTACACATATCATCAGTTCGGAAGCGCGGAAGCTAAACACATAACACATAAGCTGTAAGAGAATCGGGGTTTTGAACTCAAGCTATGGGAATGTTGTCGGGAATGAGATAAACATGGATCCACATAACACATAGAAATTATCTCTAAGGGGACGGGTAAGTAGAACTCAAGCTATGGGGGTACATCGGGATTATGAGACTTTCCACATAAGCACGTAGTCAATCACAATTCCCAACATATAAGTCATATACATAATCGATAACAATTCTCATAATCAAGGCTAATAAGCATAACTTCGATAAACATAATATTCAACATATCAAGTCAATGTGCAAGAGTTTAGATTTGTCCAACAAGCCTTTACATAGATCAAGCGGGGCCTCGACATAGTTTGAGGCTCACCCTCAGTACATAAGTAAGAGAAAATAACACAATAACTAGGTAGATAGAAAGTGGCTATTGCCCTTGAACAAAAGGGCTCACCACTAGCAAGTCTTCACAAGGTGATCAAACGTCGTCTGGTAGAATGTAGAAGTCGTCTTCGATCCCTACATGGTTAGAACATGTAGACAAAGAATATGGGTTAGCACAATTAAGTACTTAGTATACGGGCATGCAATGCATATGACAAATGTAGCATAACCAAGCAACATGACAAGGGGACAAGTGATACGAAAGGAATGCACGTAGCCAAAGAGTAATATAACAATATGCTATGCCATGATGCATGAGGTGCAATCCTATGATCATAATATAGTGGGGATGTAACCTCAACCGACAACAATGGAGACCCGAGCGAGCTACTACCTGAATCCGGACTACTTGCCAAGTAGTACCCTAGTCACCCTTAAATAAAGAGATACATACAAGTCATCCCATTTAGGGAGAAATCCCATATTGGCTCATGGTTTGACGGAAAGGAGTATGGACCCTATAGAGATAGCCCACCCGCCTCCAATCCCTCGGTACTAAGTCTCATCCCACGGGAATACATATATATATATGCAACTTCAAATCGAAAGACTTACATTCTTTTTAAATCATGCATCATTAGTCAAAACTCAACCATTGATCAAACCATGTTTATGCTTAGGCCAACGACCATCAAGAGTTTCCAAATCATTTTCATAATCATTCCATAACAATGCAAATAGAGTAGCTCATATACATAGCTTATCATATCAATCATTCAAAACATGTCAATGTGGTGCAAACACCCACTATGCTCAAAGAGCCATAACAAGAGACTATGTGATCACAAGCCTTACATATCATTTCAAAATAAGAGTTTCATCAAGAGTTTCTTCATAATAATCTTCCATGCATATGCCATGAATGAGGAATAAAACATGGGTAATGGAGTTCAAACTTAAATTCATAATTTAAAAGGTAATTCAACATAAATCATGAGAAATTCCATATTTAAAGCATAATCTAAATTACCCATGCATAATTAAATCATAGAAGAACATGCACTTTGATTCTTCAAGAGTTTTCATGAATATTCATAAAATTCAAGCTTAAAGCATGATTAAATCACCTAAAAACTACAACACATAAGCCCAATCAACTAATTACTTCAAAATTGGAAGAACCCATAACTTACAGAATCTTAAAATCAAAAACTAAAGAGTAGGGTTCTTGGATCTTCAAGGATGAAAGAGAATCCTTGAATCAAATCCCACATACCTTACAAATACCAAAGGAATTGAAAAATCAAGCAAGCAAAGGTTATCTTCTCCAAATTTCTTCAAACTTTCAACAATGGAGGTCAAGAGGATTTAGGATTTTTCAAAGAGTAATGAGGAGCCTTAGAATGGATGAAAAGGGGTTAGGGTTAGGTTAAGGGGATTTAGGGGCTCTTAGAAAGTCAAAAAGGGGCCTAGAGATTAATTAAATTTTGAATTAACCATTAATGAAACAGATATTTAACTATTACACAGTGTCACACGGTTGAGCTACAGTGACCGTTTACTGGTACACGATCTGTGTACTGGACCGTGAGACCTCTCTTGGTTTCGTCTTCGGCTCGAACTCTCAGGTGACTTTCTGGATCACTTCACGAAAGGTGTCATGGGCCGTGTGGCTTCACACGGACCGTGTACTAGTACGTGGAGCCACACTTGTCTTAGAAACCAACCCACAACCTTAGCCAGCTCTCTGCCTCACTTGACGGACCATCCACACAGACCGTTTGAGGTCTCATGGACGGTGGGGTGGTCCGTGAGACTTCACTTGGTTTATTGGGTAGGTCCTGACTCCCTGACCTCATTAGACCATGAAACGGACCCCCACACACCGTGAACCATCACACGGTCCGTGGTCCTCTCCTTGGGCCATTTTCAGAACCTATTCCCAATGTCTTCTGGATTACAGGCAGTCTCATTGTTTTGACCATAACTTTCTCATACGAACTCCAAATCGAGTGAAACCAGTTGCATTACGAATATAACTGAAAGAGATTCAATTTGATATGTAGTAGACCACAAGGTTCAATCCACATAAAAAGTTGTATCTCCTCAAAGTACACTGCCCAAATGGCCTCTCTAGGCCACCAAACGATCCGTTTGGCATTCGACCACTTAAACTCAATTCCTGGCCACCAAAACTCCACCATGACCAGTATAACATCGTACAAAACCAACCATAAGAAGTTTCAGAAATGTTTGGATCGTTACAGATTACCACCCATGCTTTGAAGTCAGTATATTGTATGAGGATTCTGAATCTTTTCTTTTAGTGAGAGTAATGTTGACCACTGAAGTAAGAAAGACAATTTGTTGAGTGATCATGTTGATGAATAACACTAGAAATTTGATAGTTGGCTATTGGATCTTTGCTCATATGCAGTTAGGCACTTTTTGGCAAGATCATGCTCTAATACCAATTGATAATCAAGAGAGGGGATTAAAATTTTTCTAAGTTGGCTGCTCTTATTGACAGTCGAATATTCTCCAACTTGTGTAGAATATTTTCTCTCTTCATTTTACAATTGTTCTCTCAGAGAGTACTATGATTTGTAGTAAGATAAAGGACAATACTTAGACTACTTCTTTAGTGAGTGTTCTCTAATTTCTTTTTGGAGAGACAAAGGTAAGTTTTATATATCATTCAGAGAGGTAGCCGTTAAACTTTTTCAGGACCCAAGTGAATTTCTTCCAATCAAAGATTTGTGAGGTTTCTTGATTGGGGATCTTTACAAAGTAGATTAGATATACTGTCTTATGAGCCTGGTGACTTGATTTTTTTTTCTTTGATTTTTTGCCTTTTTTCTTTGCAAATAATCTTTTCTTTTCTTGATTTGTTTATTTTCTTCCTTGATTCTTGAGTAAAATCTTGGTCATTCCTCTTTGCGACAGTTGATGCTTGATTTATGAGATCTTCTTACCCTTTGTGAACTTGTGTGCTTGTTGGTGTTCACCTTTTTTATTTTTTATCATTTCTGCATATTAAATCACCAAAATCATGAGGTGCTAACAATGTTAACCATAACCATAAGTTCACTTCGGATTTGTGAAATATAAAAGAATTTAGAAGAAAACGTTTTTCCTTTAATGAGCCTTATAAGTAAGAATTTAAATTACTTGGACTTTAAAGTAAATATCAAAGATTGAGTGACAGTAAACAAAAATTTTGATATCATGGTTATATGTTAAGATTGTGGATCTGACTTAGGCCTCATTTATTTACACTTAATGGAGGTCTGAATTTGAATAATTTAGAATTAGACCATCAAGTGAATTAATTTCATTAAGATTTGAACTACTTAATTGATCAGAATAGTTCTTAACATTAAGATATAAAATAAAATCTTAATATCATTAAGAGATAGTCTTCTCTAGATAATATTCACCATCATACTATACAATTACCAACCACCAGTAATAACTACCTCTTCCATAACAACCACCACCACTAAATACCTTTTTCATCACAACTATCATCACCATTACTATTATTAACACCATTACCATCATCTATCACTAGCCACCTCTATCTTCAAAACCACCACCATTGTTAACCACTACTATTAGTTGTTACCACACTTATCTCCTTCATAATTATAATTATATCAATTGTCACCACTAGCACTATCTTTGAAGTCACCTCCACATTCGTCATCACTACATTTATTTTTCACTATTGATAAAATTTGGCCATCACAATTACTACGGTCACCAACTACCATCATATATTCTTTAGTCACCATCACCATCGCCATCACTTCCACTTCTACTATCAACCATTGCCACCACTGTGATCAATCTCTACTACGAACAACCTCTATTATCATGACTAGCACCATCACCAATTACCAAAAACACATTATAAACTACCACACATTCTTAAGTCACCACTATCAACAACACCAACTACTAACATCAACCAACTTCATTATTACAACCACCAACACTACTACCAATCACCACCATTATGACAGTCACCACAATACCAATTACCTCCGCTATTACAACTATCACTATCATCATTACTAGCTACTAATCACAATGATGCAATTTGTCTCCACCATCACAAGCAAGCATGAGCATTTTATTTTTTATCAAATAATGATTTTATTTTGTTAGTTTTTCAATATTTAATAAATTTTTATTTAAATTATATTTTATTATATACATATAAATAAATTATATACATTCATATGTTGAAAAATAAATACTCTTAATTATTTATCGTCTAGATCTTATGATGGCATCTTAATAATTCAGATGTGCATTTAGATTCAGATGTATAAATCATAATGAAAACAAATGAGGCCTTAGATTATGATAAAGATTAAAAGCTTAAGATTATAAATATGATATTTTTATATTGCTTGAAATCAAAATTTCTTTACATTTAAAAAAATTTAACTATCTATAAGTTACAAGGATGGAGAAACAACCAATAAGAAAGCTCCAAACAAGCTCTCAAGTACTAAAAAATCAATGGATGTTGATCTCTATAATACCTCAGAAGTTGAAAAGTCAAAATCAAAAAAGAAAAATTTAAGATTGATTATTGATGCAGGAACTACAAACCATTCTACAACTCGTAGAGTGTTTCATGGTTTGTCTTATATATCTATAAATCAACCAATCATACTTTTTATATATCGTAGAATAGGTTTGTAAAGTTGATCCTTCAAGAAAGTGATGGATTTTTAGTTCTTGGATTCTATGACAGAGTTTACAAATCATCATGTATTTTATGGGTCGTGATTGTACCTCGTAACAACAAAGTCCTGAGACCTAAAATGTTGCTTAATTTTTATAAACTTTCATGAATCATAGAAATCTATACAGTCCGTGGTTGGTGCCCATGGACCAATTTTTATTGAAGGATATTTTGAACCTTTTCTATCATCCTAACCCCTAAAATATATCATTTTGGTCTTATACGTTACCTTATATCCATTTTTGTACTACAAAACAACCTATTCTCAAATCATTCACCTGAAATAAAAAAGTTATCTCAAGTTTCTTCTTCCCTAAGGCTTTACTGAAACTCAAGCTAAGTTTTTTTTAATTTTCTCCACTAATTTTCAAATTTTCTTCAAGGATTCCTATCAAGATATGTGGGTATTCATTTATTGATTCCTTTCATTCATGAAGCCTAAAGAATTCTCCTCTTTTTTCATGAATTTTCAATACAAAAGTCATGAATTTTTATGACCTACAATTGAATGGCATGAATTGTGATTTATTTCATAAATTTAACTTGAATTATGCATGAATTGGTATTAAATTATCGATTTCAAGGTTTTACATGAATTCCCAATGAAATTCTTCTCAATATGATCTAGCGTTCATGAAATTGATTGTGGGTTCTTTCAATTATGCTTTTAATTGATATAATTCTAATGATTACGTATGATTTTATTTAAATTATATGATTTTAAGTTTATTATATATGAAACTTATTTTTATCCTAGTTATTATTATGAATTCTGATTATGAATCTTCAAGTACCACATGCATGCTTTATGAAAGTGAGGAATTATGATTTTATGATATTTCTCAAGGAAGAATAAATGCTTATGAGAAGATCCCTTACTTATGAATGATGGTGAAAGATTTTGTCATCCAATTATGGATTCAAGATTTTCAAAGGTAGTTTTCACATTGATTGAATCAAAGATTTAAAGAGCTATTCTATGATTAATAATTTTATAAATAATGCATGGGTTAGTAGATATTGCCTATCCATATGACATTGACTTTATGACTTATGATTTCTATTCCATTAAGAGTTTACTTAGCATCGAGTGCATCTTGGGATAGATGAAGAACCTCGCCATTAGTAGAGGCATGAAATTGTTAGTAGAATCTTATTGTCCTATAATTTGTGTCATCATAGAAAAATGATCACCCATTAGTAGAAGCTTGATTCATTATTGGCTTAGTGGATCTAATAGGGCAAGTATAGTTCCTACCATGGCAAGTATGGACCCTTAATTTTTGGTGTGTAAGGTTGAACACCGAATTTCATATTATAGTTTATATGGTTTATGTTGGTTAAGGTAGATATCTCAAGATTTATACAACACTCCCTAAAATATCCCAACCTAGAAAGTAAAAAATCTCATGAAAGAACCTGCAAAAACCTATCACGACCAGTGACTAAGAATGGTTTCTACAACCCATAGAAGGTTCTATGACCTTAGGAGGGGTCTTGTGGTATCATCTAACACTTAATAAAAAAATTAATTTTTTAACTCAATCTAGGAACTAACTTTATGACTCATAAACACTTTTATAAACCGTAGATGTTTTTCATAGATAAGATCTAGAGAGGGTGCAAAGTTATGGAGTTTCATGAAAATAGGTCCATAAGTCATAGAAGGTCCTGCGAGTCATAGATCCGATCTCATAGTTTCCCCCTTTGTTGAGTCACGAGGTATACTAACAGTGTCTACGACTCATAGTCTAAATCACAACTTATAGTCGATGTTCATAGTTTAAGTCATGCAACTCATAAATTTTGTCTGAATTCCACGAGAGGCTTAGTATGACCCATCAATGAGTCTAAACCCATAAAAGGGATTTCATAAACCTAGGTTTGATTCTTTTTTGTCCCGCGAAATGGAAAGTCTATGAGCTGAGACTGAACCACGATCTATAGACGGGGTGTCGTTGTTCAGTTTGGCAATACCAATGATGAGAAATTTTATCTTTTTTTGTCCTTTTTTATAATTAAACCCTAGATGTTTAGGATTTAAAATAAACCCAACGGTAACCATACTCTCATAATCACTTAGATTAATTTGAGAGCTGATTCAAAAAGAGAAAATGATGGGGTTCAAACTATTCTATCAAGGTCTTCTAATTTTAAGTAAATATTCAATCCTCCAAAGTATGTAAGACTATCATATTATTGGATTGAATTCGTCCATGCGCCCCATGTCTAAGTTGAGTAAAAAAATCTAGTTTTTGAATTCTGATTGAGTTAACTTTTCTTTTATTGAGTTTTGTATAATTATGCATTAAAGATTATTATTATTTTATCTCACATGTTATTAGAATTATTGTTCATGGCTATTTCCCATGAACCTTAGTTTAGCTAGTGATTATGATTCTTTTATGCATTATTGGATGTTGAGATTCATTATTTTAATGCATTAAATAAAGTATTATTTTAAATCAAGCTTATGCATGTTTTTCGTAAACGTTGATGGCTTTCATGCATAAATTAAAGTATTCGAGATAATGCATATTTTAATGAGTTTTGATGAAATTGAGTATTGAGTTAAACTATGATTTGAGCAAGAGTTTGATGATGATTTTTTGGGATGAGTTCGAGTTCTTTTTAAAATTAAATTTCAATTAAAATAAATAAGATAATTTGAGTTACCGCAATTCAAACTCTTATATATATAAGAGTTTGAATAGTGGTAACTCGAGTCCCGTAAACTATGTAGCCAATATAGGATAATTGTTGTTAATCCGGGTGACTCCTTAGTCCTGAGAAGATGACTTTTATTTATTTGAATTAAAAAGGTTGAGCACCCCTTACCTTAACAAGTATTAGACGACTATGGCAATAGTAGCGAGCTTGTTGTACCATCACTAGCTCATAGGTGATGGATGTAGGTTAGAGAAACTCCCTAAGATGTATTATTTTATTTCTATGTACGACACATCATTCAATGCTACATCTTCTCATGATGTAAATACAGGTTCTAGGGATCCTCAATATATGTTTCATAGAAGATTCTAAGTATTTCCAAAGTCTTGGTGGGACTTTCTAGCATTCGAATAAGTTTTTAAATTTTAGTTTATGCCTTTTTTCATAGTTTTAAGGTAGTCTTGGGCTATCTTGGCACTTTCATATTTAGTAGAGGCTTCATAGATAGAGTCAAATTAATGCACTTAGAGTCTGTTTGAAAATCAGCTTTATTGATATAAAGTTAATTAATTAAGTTACTTATTATTGATTGCGACATCCCTGAGTACTCATGAATACTGATTTGATTCTATAGAGTTTTCATTAATTAAGTGAAGAGATCAAGTGGTTCACTCAGGAGGCAACAATGATTTCTGAGTGTCAATCACACCTACGGTACCCTCTCGGGGCGTGAAAAATTTGGTATCAAAGCATATGACTCAAAATCCTAAGGAGTCTATGAAGACATGTCTAGTACAGTCTTGTTAATGAGTGTGTCATGTACCATACTTATGACCAAGAGGCTATGAACTATTAAGGAATTGCTTCACTTCTTGTATTATAAGCTCGTGTGATAGAGTTTAACTCTATAAAGGTTCCTTTCTAACTCCTAAATTACTCGTTTGCATACAATGCCTCCAAAGCATTTCAATAGCCAAGGAATCGTTGCTAGCACTGAAGTTCCTACCCTAGAGGCGCCTACAACATTGAGGACTAGAGAATAACTTGCAAGGAAAACTAAAGCTCATCCAGCATGTTTTTCAGGCCACTCTGACTTTAGAGGACGAATTTAGGGGAGTTATAACTATGCTCATCGGATTGGTCACAACCCAGGTTGGATAACAAAATACCCCTGCTCAGAACACCAACATTCAAGATGCATCAACTTCTGTGAAGATTAAAGATTTTTTTAGAATAAATCCACTGATCTTCATAGGGTCTAAGGTTGACAAGGATCCACAAAATTTCATTGTTGAGATTTGGAAGGTTCTAAAGGTCGTGCATGCTACTATGACTGAGGGATCGGAGCTTGTTTCTGTCATGTATCTGAAGGTCATTTTTTATTAAAAAATTATCTTTTACACCTCCTCATAACTACTCCAAGTCATATTTTAATGGTTTTGAAAGTCAATTTTTTAAAATCTTATAAAAAATTGAGATTTTACTAAAGAATTGAGTTTTGAAAGCTTAAGCATTTTTGAGTCATTTGGATATTCGAGTCTCGAAATAGAATTCCATCGATTTCATCCATTCTGGAGTGTGGAAATTGGTCTAGCAGAGTTGTCGGAATTAGATTTAGAGTTGTTCTGTGAATTTTTGGTTTGAAGTTGGAAATTGAGTAAAGTTTGACTTAAGTTTAACTTAGGTTAACATTTTGAGTTTTGGTGCTCAGATTAAATTTTTTATGGTCCATTAGTTTCTAGAGGTAATTTTTGTTCTAGAAAAAGTTTAGTCATAATTATTAGGTGTTTCGATAGTATTTTAGTATTTTAAGTGACCTAAGTTAGTTTAGTCATGACTTATTAGATTCCTGGACAAGAAGACCTCATATTTGAGCTTTGATGATTTCGTAATGTCAAATTTAGTAGGGTTACATACATGATTTATGTGGAATGGGTTCTGAACAAATTTCGAGGATTCATTCCATGATTTTGTGTTTTGTGCTAATTGTTGATATGTGGTGTCACTAAACTCTACTCTGTGATCGCGACATTGCCTTCCACATTCGCAAAGGCTTAGTGCATTGACCTCCATATTTGCGTGGGCTAGTCTACATTCACAAAGGTTCATTTGAATAACCTCCATGTTCACAGAGGGTGACCAACTTGTTCTTCACATTTGTGAAGGGTTAAATGACCCCTTAATAGTAACATTTCATAGAACATCGAGTTTAATCATTTTTCCATAATTTTCAACCTTTTCAAGCTCGACTAGGCATATTTTTCAAGGATTTTTCATGGAAGATCCTTTAGATAAGTTATTTTCAACTCTTTCCTTCAATTTCCATTGATTAATTTATATTTTTAGCATCAAAATTAGGAATTTTAATTGGAAAATTTGGGGATTTATGAACTTGGTTTTTCAAAATAAAAATGGTGATTGTGAGCTCATTTTGACTCCTTTTTAAAATGATTTTCTTGATTAAAATTTTAAAACGTCAAGGATCATTTCTAAGAAAAAAATTCATTTTTCCATATTTTCTCAAATTGCTTGATTTTGGTGTCATTAGCTTTGAAATGTGATTGTTAATTCATTTTTAATAGATTGTGGTACTTTGGAGTACAATTGAAAGGGAAAAGCTCTGATTTTAGATTGATCATTATTTTGTTTGTTAAGATAAGTGTATTTTTAATATTTGTTAAGTATGTTGAACCTCGTATCTCCTAATTGATTGCTTGAAACAAAATGTGAATTGATTGAAATGTGCAATAACATGAAATATATTGTGGAATGATATGAGGCATTGATAGTGATGTATTACTTGGTGTATTGAGATGGAATTCATACATGAAACATGATATATGTTTTATGAGTTGATTATCTATGAATGATGATGTAATTACTGAACTATATTCAATAGTATTCTGTTGAGATATATATTGTGGCATCATATGATTTCATATTTCATCCACTTATCATTTATTTATGTGCTTAATTACATTTGGATTATAGAAATGAGATGAAAGAGAGATATTGGCTTTGGAGACTGAGGTCTCTATGGTCAGGATTATTGAGAGAGATATTGACATTTGGGGCTGAGGTTTCTACTAATTATGATATTGTCGAAGTAATATTCCAATGTGAGTTCATTTCTGACGTGTGATATTGTCAAGGTCATTTTCGGCAGCCAAGGTAATATTTTAGCATGATATTGCCAAGGTTATATTCGATGGATACATGACCTAAGTGAGACCCTCATGGGTTTTAGCCTGAGTTTATTAGCGGATCTATATCTTAGGACAAATATGCATCATGATTATCGGACACTGCATTTGCATCATATTGCACCTCACTCATTGTGACATCACACATAGATTATTAATTTTCTTGTCGATACTTATATGCCATGGATAGATCGTCCTCATTGACATGTTTTCTTGATATTATGATACTGACTGAGTTGTATAAATAGATTTAATTATATGTTGTGCGTAATAGGTTTTCTCGCATGCAAGTTTGTAATTTTGGAGGTATGTGATTGGGATGAAAGGAGTATTTATGTTCTTCATTGCTTTACTTAGGTCTATAATTTATTTGCTAGGTACTATGTAGTTGGGTACTTATCTTTGCTTCTACACTTGTGTAGGTATTGAGCTTGGTACCTTATGATCTTTTCATACCTTGTTGGTTCGAGCTTTGAGACAGTTTAAAGTAGCAACTAGTCATTTTTGGTGTGTCTTCAAACTTCTGTTTATATATTTTTTGTTCTATTTGAGAAGTAAAGACGCTGAGACTTATACTTATTTCTTTAGATTCTGTTGTAGTACAGGCTTGTACATGTGACACCAGTTCTATGATAGTTTTAGACTATGATATTCATGCCTTAGGCATGTTCCTTTCTTTTTAGATTGTATTACAATTAAATCTTCCTCATTTCGTTTTTATTCCAATTTAGACTAACTTGCTTCAGTGGGTTAAAGGCAAGTGCCATCACACTCGATTTCAGATTGTGATAATTTAGTATCAAAGCTCTAGGTTCATAGGTTTCACATATGTACAAGTCCAATCTAGTAGAATTTTGAGGATAAATTCAAAGATGTTCGTTACTTATCCTTGAGAGGTTATGAAGATTATTTTTGAAAAATTCTCTTTTACTTCTTTCAATTCAATTGAGTATGAGTTCTTGTGTTAATGTTGAGTGTCACATGTTATTTTTGATAGATGGCCAGGACTAGAGCATTATCTTCTGATGGAGGAGGTGATGCAGCCCCTAAGATCATTATTGAGACCCTAGCTAGGGGTAGGATAGAGGTAAGGGTAGAGTTAGAGGCCTAGATAGAGGCCGAGATTGAGAAGAGGAGTAGCATTAGGTCGAGATTATAAGATGGGTCTTTCCCCCGAGCTTAAGCTTGAGGCCAGAGGAGATTAAATTCCTCCTGAGTATACAACTGGACAATTGCTTCAAGATACACTATTGAGGGTTTTGGAAGTGCTCGAAAGCATGGCTCAAACTGGTAGTGCGACAGACATGCATAGCGGATTGCAGAATAGAGTGATTGCTTAGGATCTAGACCAACATCAGGCTCCCAGTGTGTTGGGTCAGGTTGGGAAGCCACTAGTAGCTTCTATTGTTAAGGTAGATCCAAAACTAGTGCTTGAGGGTCAGGGCTTCTCTCTGGTTAGGCACGTTAGGGCTTCTCTCTGATTGAGATTGTCCACCCTCAACCTACCTGGTGGACTCCTCAACTATGGGAGTGTGTCCAGAGAGTCCAACACCCCTCACTCTCTCTAGCTCGCGAGCTCACCTCATCTCCTCATCCTGCATCGAGCGTATCCTGGCAAGCTCTATCTCCTGCTCCTTTGTCAGCCCCACCTCTAGCCTCGCAGCATCAGGATCATCTGTGCGGATCCTCTTCCTGATGAAATATAGTGGGGTCTTCTCTAGAGAAAATAGATTTACCACCACCTCAATAGGGTTAATTTATGATAATAGGATCGGTGATACGAGGGTTGCTCTCATCGCGGCCTGAAACTGTTGGATCTTTGTCTGGATGGCCATTATATCTATAGGCCGTGCTGTGATGAGGCTCTGCTATACTTGTCACTTAAATGCAATAATCCAGCTATCCACAGGCCTATCTTTTAGCCATGGCCTGTATGGATACCACAGACACAAAAACCATATTGATGGGTGCTAAAGTAGTGGGTATGACTTCTGGTACATGAATAATAGTAGTGGGCCCTCTCTGTGGGTACCCCTAAATAGGATGTGCAATAGTGGTGGTGGTAGATAGAGGCTCAGACAGTGGAACTGAGGCGAACACCTCTAGTATGTGGACTGGAGGTCGTGGTGCCCGCTGAAGTGTCATTGGATTATCATCAACCTTTATCATACTGGCATCCAGCGTTCTCTGAACCTTTATAAGAGTGTCCACAATATGAAGACTTTCCACCCCCGCTGCTAACATAATTTGTAGATGAGGCACGGGAAAGGGATGAAGGTGGACCTCTTCAGGGCCGCCTCATGTATCTACTCAGAAATCAACAAGGCCCAATCTATCTTATAGGCAGCAAAGATGCTAGTAACTAAAATAGTATAGGTTAGATTCGTGATCTCACTTGGCTACCAAAACTTAGCAGGGAAACTGAGAGAAGCCTTGATGACAGGCTCTGTTAACGTACCTACCCACTCAGGGTCTTGTCCCTGATCTATAATATGGCCAACTATCCATCTCATCAAACTATCTCGGTGGATCGAGTCTCTCATAGTGGTCATCTTTTCAGTTTTTCCAAATCTAAGATCGAACTCTATTGTAGATCAGGGGGCTGGGAACTCAAGCCTAAAAATCATATGGTGGATAGTGGTCTACGAAATATCAACTTGACAACCCCTCACCATAATATGAGTCGACTAAGGCTGGGCAAGGGGTTTCTTCCCCTTGAGAAGAGAGCTGAGGATTGTGGCAACGTAAGAGGTAAAGAACTCACGAACAATGACCAGGGAGTACTTCCTCGACGGCTCAGCCAACCACTGGAGCGTGTACCTAGTGGTGGTGTCCTTGAGGCCTGGGACACTCTCTAATCCTGCAGTGATGACTCTAGGCTCCTAAAAAATGGAGCGAGCTAGTCAACAATACTCGTTCGTTTGCAAGTCCTCTCTGAATATAGCCTACATTCCCTCGACATACCACCTACTAGATCATGAGGGTTGTCACGACCCGAATAGGGGCCTAGATGTGACATGGCGAAAGAGGACCGGAAGACCCTCGATCAAGCCATCATAGCATCATTACACTCATCATCGGTTCGAAAACGCGGAAGCTAAAACATGTAGAACATAAGTTTTAGGGGTTTAGGGACTTGTGACTCAAGCTATGGGGACCATTCGGGAATGGGAGGAATATGCTTGCACGTAGCACATA
>JBCEWC010012444.1:0-15855 GCA_038996855.1 Solanum aculeatissimum | reverse complement strand
CCTCGCTAGTGGGAAGGTAGAACTAGCATTCTGTTACTGATATCCCTCGAGTAGGGATTTACTGATATGAGATTCACTGTTACCGTCTATTCTTTAAGAAGATAGATATACTGATTACATGATTCATCCTTGGAAACCTCCCGAATATGTATAAGATCTGATATGAATGTGTTTACTGAGTTATTTTCAAATGGCTAAGTTGTTTTGCTTATATGAGACAACAAACTTGATTATAGCTATTGATTTTATTGAAAGAGCATTTATTACATGTTTTTTTTTACTATTATATTGACATATTTTCTGGCTTGTCCTTTATTAAAAATGATTGTGGTTATTATTATTACTCACTGAGCTAGCGTCTCACTCCTCGCTATTTTTTTTTCCTAACAGAGAATACCGGTTTTATTGACGAGGAGTTAAGCTCTTGTTCGTGGGGAAACAAGTTTATTCTTTTGTTATGGACCTTTCTTTTCTTTGAATTCTTAGAGTTGCTCCATAGTCATTCTCTTAGTTAGGGTCATGGATATTCTTTTGTTATTTTAGATGTGTGACTGAGTTTAAGTTTATTCCTATTGTTGGAGTTGAGTTAGTATTATTACGTGGATAATAGATTGGAAATCGATATAATGACTTGATATTGAATATCTGGTAGTTGTGTTGCTGAATTTTGAGGCAGGTACAATTTGGATAGGCCCAAAAATAGAGGAAACTCTGCCCGATTTTCTGTAAAATTCTAGGAAGGCTTCCTTTGGGATTCTCCCCTTAGCGCCGGTCATAATCCCAAATTTGATCGTGACAAATAGTTTTGCCAGTCATGTTGAGGAATTTGGTTTTCCATTCGACCAATTTGTTGTTCATGTTGTTAATGATGAACTGGAAGTCGTTGACTGGTTTTCTATGGAAGATAGGGAAGCCAATGTATTTTGCAAAGGTACTTTTGTTGTTTGGCCAGTTGTTACACATTTTCATAATATATCATATTATTACTTAATGTCACAATAATTTGAAGAATAAATTTACAAGAAATGCAGATTACCATATACATTTTATCATACTATATCATAAGGTAAGATTAAAACAAAATGAAAAGAAATTATTAGACAATAAAAAAAAAGACAAAAGAAGAAGAAAATATAACGTAAAAATGAAATCACATCAAATTGATCATCACATTAAATAAAAAATTTCATAAATACGATATAATAAAATTTAAATATCAATCAAAACAAACATTGATATTTGAAACTAACGACACAAATGCGCGACGATCTAAACAAGGGGTGCAAGATTAGGCAAATTCATCATCTAAACTAATTATTAGTACTTTTAAAATAATTATTAGGCAAATTCATCCATCCAAAAGTTTGACCAAAATAGAGAGTTAAAATAATGAAAAGGAAGAGATAAGAAAGGCAGTGTCAGGCCGAAAAGTGTGGAGAGGCAAAAAGCGGAGCTTCCTGAGTCTATCTATGGCTGCTCTGTCTGCCTCTGCCCATGTGAGTGTGCCTCCCCAGCACAATACCTTCTTGCCTTCATCTTTCACTAACCATAGACTCTCAAACTTTTCCCAACAAATCAAGAGACGAATGCCCAGCAGCACATCACTATACGCTTTGGCACCAAAGACAACGGAGCACTCAGATTTCAAACTCCAATCAGCTCAGACAAATTCCCTCAAGGGTAAGCCCAAACATCAATATGAAAAATTAAAATTTTGGGTCTCTTTTCTTGACAAGGGTTGTCAAAATTCAAATGATTAAATGGGTGAGTCAGTAAAGGAAGGTGAACGATCCTCAAAAATTATATATTGGGAAAATTTTCAGAAATAGTGATAGTTTCAGGCTTAATTACCAAATGGATAATTATCAAACATAGCAACCTTTTCTGAAATTCGCTTTGTTGTACTAGTGATATAACAAATGCAAAGCAAATTGTTGTATTAGGAATATTGAGTGAATTGTTATATCATTGATACAGAACGAATTTCAGAAACTATTGTATTCAGGGCGAATTTCACTAAATCTCCCCGTGTGTGGTGGTAATTTTTTAAGCTCTCCTAAAAAGCATGTCATAACTCAACTCCTCCCACTTCTTACAAACCTCTCGATTCTTAAATTTTTTTTTCTTTATTATATGCATATAACTTATCAACCAAAAAGAATGTCTTTGTGAAATATATTTTGATAATGTTTTTCATAAGTAAATTTGAGTTACATATTCCAATTTTTAGATGGCTGGTCAAAATATAGGGCAAGCCATATTTTCATGTGCTAAATTTTGGGTAAATTGTCATTCTTTTTTGGTTGTATGGACTCTGATAATATCAATTTGAAAGGATGGTCTGAGTTTGCAAAAAATGTGTCCGGCGAATGGGATGGGTTTGGAGCAGAATTTAGCAAGCAAGGTAAACCAATTGAATTACCAGAATCTGTAGTCCCTGAAGCTTACAGGGAGTGGGAGGTGAAGGTATATGATTGGCAAACTCAGTGTCCTACACTTGCTCATGATGATGACTCCTTCTCTTTCATGTACAAGTTCATTCGGCTCCTTCCTACCGTTGGCTGTGAAGCCGATGCTGCAACTAGATATAGTATCGAAGAGAGGAATATTTCTGATGCCAATGTTTCTGCCTTTGCATATCAATCCACCGGATGTTATGTGGTCGCCTGGTCCAATAATAGTAATGGGAATATCAATGGAGCTCCCTGTTTGTCATGGGAGTTGGAGCATTGTTTGATAGATCCTCGGGACAAGGAGTCGAGGGTGCGGATTGTTCAGGTTAGAGGTCATGACGTGTTTATTGATTGAGTTGATTTCTCATATGGTCACTAAAGTAAATTAGGTAATGGTTATCATCTCGGAAAGTTACTTTCTTGCTGAAGAAAGTTGGAATCAAGAACAAAGTTGACTTTCTGAGATAAGTACTATTAGTTAAGTGTCCATATGAGAAATTGATCCACTATTGATTGACCCCTTTTTACCTGCCCAAATTTAATTCAATTCATCCATTTGTTGCCTCTAATTCAGGTTGTGCGCCTTCAAGATTCTAAGCTGGTATTGCAAAATATTAAGGTGTTTTGTGAGCATTGGTATGGGCCATTTCGAAACGGGGATCAGCTGGGTGGGTGTGCTATTCAAGATTCTGCATTTGCTTCTACCCAAGCCTTGGACCCTGTAGAAGTCATTGGTGTTTGGGAGGGTAAGCATGTCATCTCCAGTTTCAACGATGCTCCAGAAGTAAGCACTAAATGACCCTATCCCATCTCCTATTACTTGAAATGTGTGACATCTCACAAAAAGTAAACACGTACAATACTATTTGCTTTCTAGGCGGCGGTGAGATTTGAACGAATGACTTCTTGCCTACTCAAATAGCATATAAATTGTGTGACCATCTCATCAGCTTAAGTAGCTATAACAAACACCTTTTTAATTACTTAATTATATTATATCTCTCCACTATCATCCTGCTATTCTCAAAGCTTGAAGGCACACTTTGTACTTGTTACTTGCAAGGCTGACTAACATTACATAACACATTGTCCAGAGCACTGAGTATCCTATGCAACAAAACGATCTGATCATTGTAATTGTAGGTTTTTCCTTTCTCCCCTTGTTGTTTTTGGTGTGGCATCAACAACTTCATTTGGCAGCAGAATAATATATTTTCACATTAAGTGCCCTGACTGCAAGTTTAGAAGTGTTTTCAGAATTGTGCTTTGAGAATTTTACCTTACATTTAGCCATTTGCTTTTACCTCCTATCCCCAGTAGCTGACAACCATAATCCCATATGTTAATTGCATCCAATGATAACCTGGGATGGGTAGAACTTTGAACGTAGATCAGAAGCTTCGCCTTTTTTCTAGGAACTTGAATCAACAAAGAACAAACAAAGTGCTAAAAGTTCTTTTAGTTGCTCATTTGTCACTTTCTGATACCTTGTTTTTAGTTTAGGAAGAAATCTAATTGACTGTGAGTGGGATTTCTCCCAAACCAAAGCCAAATGTCTTGTAAACCAAAAGTGATTTACTGATAGTGAAGGTGAAAACAAGTGAATAGTGGCGTGTTGATTTCCAGATCATTTCAACACACTTGGCAAGAAGGTATCTTCAATATTGGTTTTTGCTTTTATCTTTCTATACATTTGAGAAGCGGACATGGATAATTCTTGGAGAACTGAAACTCTTTGTTGGGTTTACACTTGTACCAATGCCTCACAAAGAAACTCTAAAGAGTGACAGGGATAGTCCTGTAATCCTTCTCTGTTATCTGCAGTGAATAATAAGCTGACCTGAAGGTCATTATTCTTCTAGTATATGCACCAAGTTGATGAACTTCTATTATTTTATTTTTATTTTTATTTTATTTTATTTGCACCGGGTGTTCGAGTCTCTTAGTGCCTCGACTAATCTCGGGGGTGCACAGGCCCTTGGCAAGGAGTTTCCCGCAAGTGCACCACGGTTAATTCAGGTTTTACCCAGTCCGATGGCCCTCAGGAATTGTTTGCACTCAGTGGGTTTCAAACTTGAGACCTTGAGAGGAAGCAAACCCCAAGGCTCAAGTCTATTACCACCGGACCAACCCCTAAGAGTTTTGATGAACTTCTATTATTCATGTATAATATGGGCGCAAGCCAACTGTTCTTTGTGGGTGATCAAAATTATAAAAGTATAAAACTATTGAAATACTTTATAATATCTGGGACGCCATTTTCTTCCATAGATTAGCAATGGTATCTAAAACGCTAGTGTAGACACAAATAATTGTCTACTTTAGTGGCTGTTTCTCTTGCCCGATTAAGAATGATAATGGGACCTTATAAGGGTTAATATTTCAGTGAAGTTCCCATTTTAATCATGTTAGATGTCCTTTTCTTGCTCAGCCAATAAACCTTCACACCTTAATCAACTAGGATTCAAACTGCTGACTTGATGGCAGAGTATAGTTAAAAACTAAAGATTGACAATAGAATAGCCATCTAATTGACTTCACTTTTCAGCGTATCCGTTTTCAAAGTTGTAGTTTTGTTATTGCTTTCTAGGGAACTAGTAATCTTGGAAAAATGACTTGCAATGTCCGGTAAATCAGAGATAAAGAATTTTTAGCATGTCAGCATCAGTAGGAATAAGTAATGGGAGTTCTGAATTACACTGCCAGAAAGTTATTCAAGAGCTTGTCGATGGTAGCACCAGGAAGACAGTAAGAGATGAATTAGATCTTGTTGTGCTCCCGAGGCAACTCTGGTGTTGTCTGAAAGACATTGCAGGTGGTGAAACATGCTGTGAAGTTGGGTGGCTGTTCGAAAAAGGACGTGCCGTGATATCCAAATGCATATTTTCTGATAATGGGAAGTTAAAGGCAAGTAGTTTTCTTACTGTTTCTCCCAAAAAGTAAACTTTGTTGTTATTTATTCTCACTCTGTTTTCAAACTTCTGCTGCTTCCGTATCATTGATATATTTTATTAACTTTATGTCAAGTCAAAATTAGACAAACAAATCAGATCAAAGAGGTATCAAGTACACATACACAATTTTTAAATGGATCACAATTTCCAAGCTCTTTGTGACACTGATTATTCTTCAGGAAATTGCTATGGCATGCGAAAGTGCAGCACCAGCACAATAGGGAACAGTTACAACATATGGCCAGAGCAGTAGGAAAGCTGTTTAATTTCCCTGTACCAGAATTAAATTAATGCATGGGAAGTACATAATTGTATATTCAACATGGTTCTTAACCACTCACTGTATAATATTGGTACGACAAATGATATTGGTTGATATAAGCTCAAGTGCAGTGAGATGATTAGACATAATCAATCTCAACTTGATTGGGATTTGAGGTATAGTTGTTGTAATTACCATTCTCTGCTAATGACTTCTATTAATTATTATTGTACCAAATGATGGGCCTGTCCTGAACAAAATAAAATTTACGGATACCAGGATATTACTATAAACAAGCATCAAAATAAACAACATAAATTACACGAGTGAAGAGGGAAAACATTCAGGGAATAAACAACCTAATTTAACAATTTGAAACAAGAACAAAGCCTCGACTAAAGAACAATTAGTTGGAACATTTTCAACACTAGGAACTAAATATAAAAAGCACACAACAATTCGTGGAAGCATATAGCTGTCCCACAAGATCTCACTCATCCTCTTCATGGAAGCATATAGCTGTCCGGAGGTAGTGGATGTTACTGTAACAATTACGTAGGAGAAACCATGTTATCATGTAGGTCTGTTTCCCTGGTCTCTTCTCTGTACAACCTGCAAACAAGCCACTGCCAGAATTAGAATCTTCTTTTGTAGAATACATAAAACGCCAATCTTCATTATATTTGCAAGGCTGCATGTTCTACAAGACTTTATCAAGTCCAAGTATATATGCAAACATAATTTTATCTAAGAGAACAAGGGTTGTCCGTGGTAGAATCCAAAACAATGCACGACTTAAAATTCAATACTTCTTTTAGGAGAGCTAAGTTAGGATTATGTAATTTTCACGAAGGGGAAGATAATTATTCATTGCTTCTTGTAAAGAGAAATTAGCAAATGGACTTGGATCTCAACAAATAATCAGGACTCAAAAGAAATGCATGAAATTTCACTCTCATTGGAACTTGTAAATCAATTAATCTCATTAACCTTTTAAACTTTTTTTGGAAGCGGGCTAAGAAAATGTTCAAATGCAATCTAAGAAAGAACTGAATGTACATCTCAAAACACCAATTTGCTGCATCCACTTAAAAGCAAAACACGAATTTCTACTGAATTTATAAAATCTACTTCCCAACTCTCTCCCCCTCTAAGCTCAACTTGAGCTATAATTGATTGATTGAACAGTTCTCACTCTTCCTTCACTCTCTTGAAATGGGATTACTGTTTCTTTCCCACATCAACTGAAGCTGCCTACAAGACTGAGTCCCAAAATGAGGCTCCTAATAAATCACAACATATTTTGGGGTAGTCTTGCCTAAGATGAAATAGTAAGCCATTGTCAGGCCTAAAGTCCCGTCCTCACTGTATCTTCCTAAAATTCAAGCATTCTCATATTGCATGATTCTTGATCTGAACCGTTCCACCCACAAAAAGAACATCATGAGCAAGATACATCCCTGTACAGACTCCCCTTTAGCTGATTTCCCACCCACTTCCCAAACCCCTTTCTCTCCGTCCAATTATGAACACATTGTTATTGTTTCAAGTCAACTAAACAAAATCAGCATCATGGTCACTTCAATCGATTATCCAAATTGGGATACTGAAAACATTATAATCTCATAATTAGGAAGCACACCAGATTAACACATACACCTCACTGAACTTCAAAGGTTCCATCAAATTTCTTAGCAACTTCCACTACAATTTAGTGAAGAACCCTACAAGATTTTTGGCAAACCTTGGCCCTAGTAACTCCTATATCAGACCTTGATGTTGTGACTCGAGCATTACTAAAGGGAGGTGCAAGGCTGACAGAAATAACAAAACAACCACAATATGCACCACTGCCAATTGAAAAACAAGGTGGGGTCATTTATGCAGTTGCCAAGGGAATTTATGATCAAATGCCATTAGATAGAACTTTCAATATGAGAGCCATTGCAGATAATGTAAAACCAAAGCCCCCTTGCCCATTGCCAATCAATTGTCAATAAGAAACTCTCACTAATGCTTCTTCTCCCTTCTTCCAGGTCTCAACCCCAAAAATCAACCCTCATTTTACAATTTTCTGTAGGACAGCACAAGTGAGTGCATAACCATAGAGCTGAAAAGGAAAAAACCTTAAAAGACTCAAGTTCAAAAGTTAAAGAACTCTAATGGATACATGCCTTTCCAATTCAATTTTCAGTATAAAAGAATATTGTAAGACTTTTCATAAGTAAACACAAGGCAAGCAGTAAAAAATGATGCACTTCCATAAAAAAAGGCTACTTGAAACAACAACAACATACCCAATGAAATCCCACAAATGAGGTTTGGGGAGGGTAAAATGTATGCAGACCTTACCACTACCTTAAAAAAAAAGAAGGGCTACTTGAAAAGAAAAAAAAAAGAGGGCAGGAATGTACCTACTAGAGATGTATGTCTGAGAAGCTAATGAGATCCCGGTGCATCTCTCATGCTCAAATTCAAACTATTTCGCATTGTTCGTCTCCCTATACATGGATTTCCTTTTTGCATCATAGCAACAAATTCTCCATAATCAATTCGTCCATCCTGGAAAGAAGTGCACCAAGAAACAGATCACTATATATGAGAAGCAACAGATATAAATACAAAACAAACCATTATATGCATACAATCACATATTTTTCAGAGGTAACTTTGCCTACATGGTGGTCACATTCAGGTACAACCTCTAATGAATTATATTATCGGGTTTTGCCAGCATGGAGGCATAAAATCTACTGAATGATCAGGATGTGAGTTTGTGCCAAACGTTTGGGATGCTAAAAGCACTTTTGTTGGAGATTAGGTGTTTGGACAAAAATGGAAACATACTTTTGAACCAACAGCAAAAGCAGTTCTCCTGAGGTAAGGAAGCGGCTACATATCTCCTTATCAATAATTTTTATTATGAAACAATGCCTTGTTCATTTAAAAAGGAAATGAACCATAAAACTTAAATCATTCCCTTCTTCTTCATCCTGGATTTCGGCCATTATCTTCCCAACTCTATCTTTATGCAAATTTCACACAAAGGATGAATTTAATTAAATAAAATTGAAAAACTTAATCGAAGTCTCTAATAATTGAAAAAATTAAATTATTTCTTTTTAAACAACATTAATTGTAAAGTAAACATGTACATGTTTTTTCATAATTGATGCTTAAAAGCCCTTTTTTGAAAGGATTGACCATACCCAAACAACTTCTCTAATATTTAACAACACCACTTCTCAAATGATTTGGCCAAACACTAATTGCCACAGTTCCAAAGTACATCTCGAAAAGCACTTATTGACTACTCAAAATACGCAGATTTTAGAAAATTTTGATCAAGCAGGCTCTTACTGGTGAAACCTGCAGTCTTGGAGGACTTATCGACAGACAACCAACTTTTTGAATTACCTGGAGATATCTCTAAGTTTTTGTACCACATAATTTAGTACCCTATCTTCTTATGATTCGTTTTTAAACGTCTGGATCTATGTTATCTATGAGCATAAGTTACATGTTTCATTCACTTTAATGAATCCAATAATCATTGGACAATTATAATCCCTCGAGTATGACTCGAAAATGAGAAGCTTAGACACTTAAGCTTAGGCAATCAGACCAAATAAAATATAGCATAATCTCCAAAGATATTTTTGAAAAGAATCTGAGTGTGTCCAAATAATGATGAATAAACAGAGATGTCTGGTAAACTATTAAAGCACTTCAGTTTCATATTTAGTGCCTAAAAGATAAACAGAGATGTCTGGTAAACTATTAAAGCCTATGTTGCTCGGACTCTTAAAAAATGTCAACGGGTGCGTGTCGGATCCTCCAAAAATAGTGTATTCTTGAAGGATCCGACACGGGTGTGGCAACATTTTTGGAAAGTCCGAGCAACTTAGATTAAAGCACTCCAGTTCCATATTTAGTACCGAAAAGACAAATTTATGTTCTAAAACAGTGGACTTACATTATCCTGATCGACTTCTCTTATAATATCCTCAAAGTAAACATCTGTCATGTTATGCTCTATACAAGCTTGCTGGACCTCATCAACCGTTATGTAACCACTTCCATCCTTGTCAAAATATTGAAATGCTGCCATAAGATGTTCCTCGCGCTCCAATTTATTAAGATGAACAGTTGCTGCAATGAATTCTCCATAGTCAATAGTTCCGCTATTGTCGACATCAGCCTGAAATTGCGAATAGCTACATCAATCGCCTAAGAGCGTTTCAAAGAAGCTTTGCATGAACCTCATAGAAATACATGTTTGTAGTTGAGGGACACTAAAAAGATCAACAGAGAAATCATGTGAACAGAAACAAGAGACTGTACAATAAAGTGATTCCAAGTAAGAGTTTAGCCCCCACAATTCCTCAACTTTCAAG
The DNA here is from genome assembly GCA_038996855.1 of Solanum aculeatissimum. Lineage (NCBI taxonomy): Eukaryota > Viridiplantae > Streptophyta > Magnoliopsida > Solanales > Solanaceae > Solanum > Solanum aculeatissimum. Next base: position 5,789 of record JBCEWC010012444.1, on the reverse strand, counting down.
GACTTGTCACACATAAAAGAAACATTTGAATACCTTGCCAATGAGCTTCAGAAGCTACAAAAGTATTCAATTCATTTTGTTAGAATAGGAATAGGAATATCTAGTCCTATTTAGAATTGGAATAGGAATAGTATATTGTTTCCTAGTTGGACTTGGATTAGATTGTAGTATCTATAAATACGATCTTTATGTAGTAATGTTAGATATACAATTCAATAATATTTTTTTCTCCCATCTCTCACTCCATCTCTATGAGGTAGTAGTAAAGTCTGCGTACACTTTACCCTCCCCAAACCCCACTTGTGGATTTCCACTAGGTATGTTGTTGTTGTATATCTTTCATATGGTATCAGAGCATTGGTGAGAAACATACCAGGAAGAAAACCAGCCAGTTTCCGGTAACCCTCGGGCTGGTGCGCATCTCTTTTCTGTTTTGCGAGTGTTGTGCAAAACTAACACCACCACCGAGGTGCGGAACACACAGGCGAGCAAACCCTAGTGAACTCCTCTGAGTTCTACTGCTTCACACGCCCTCACGCGCCACCCGAAACTCCAGGTTTGCGCCATGCGTCGACGCGTGTCACAGTTTTCGGCAAGATTTTTTCAATACTTTTTCTTCCAGCAGGGTCGCCTCTCTATTCCGAGGCGGCCATCCATGCAATTTATTCCCAAATCCGATCACTGAAATAAGGGTTCCGACAATTTCAAGCACTTTCCGGCAACTGCTTCAGTGTTTTCGGCTAGTTTTTTTCCTCAGTTTGGTCGTCTTTCCATTCCAAGGCAGACCACATATTTTTTTATTTGTTGACCAGTTTTGGTTGATTAATCTGATTTCCGGTGACCACCTTTTCTTTTTCTGTCCAGTTTTTTACTACAAAAAATTGTGATCTCAAAAGATGTCTTTCGGGTATGATATGTTTGGCTCCAAAAGTACAGGAATCGGAAGTTCAAATCCTATGAATACTTCAGAACCATTAATGGGTAGTTCCAACTATTTGGCATAGGCTTTCTCGGTTGAATTATGGTGCAAAGGTCAAGGTATCCACGATCACTTAACGACTAATGCTGGTGTGGTAGATGAAAGGAGAAAGGTTGTGGAGGAATCTACAACATCCAAAGAACAATGGGAGAAGATTGATGCTTAATTGTGTAGTCTCCTATGTCGATATATTGATTCCAAGTTGATGCCCTTGTTTCGCCCATTCCAAACATGTTATTCAGTTTGGGAAAAGGCTCGTGCTTTATATACTAATGACATATCTCAATTTTATGATGTGGTATCTCAAATGACCAACTTAAAGAAACAAGAATTCGATATGTCTACATACTTGGGACAAGTGCAGACAACCATGGAGGAATTTGAAACGTTGATGCCAGTCACTGCAAACGTGAAAACACAATAAGAGCACAGACACAGACAAACATTGATTTTAGTCCTTACACTTGTTGGACTTCCTGCGATCATGACTCTGTACGTGATCAAATCTTAGCTAGTCCTACCATCCCTACAATGGATGAATTATTCTCTTGTTTACTTCGTCTTGTTGCGCCTCCCACTCATAAAGTAGTTTCATCACCCACCATTGACTCTTCTATTCTTGCATCTCAAACTATTGATAAACAACCATCTACTATGGAGAACCGAAGACGAGGAAGTCGTTCTGGAAGATCTCGCTCTAAGCGTAGTTATTGCCACAAGTCTGGACACACTCGCGACATATGTTATACTTTGCATGGTCCACCACCCAGTTACGATCCTATTGTTAAAAAGGAATATAACGAATCCTTTCGAAATCGCGTAACTAAGCAAACATCCCTACAAGTAGCACCTATTGTTCCACCTGACCGATCATTCAATAATGTTCATATTGCTTAGGCCGAATATGATGAGTTCCTTCAGTATCGAGCAAGTAAGCAATGGTCTCCACAAGCAGCATCGGTTACTCAACCTACTGTTCCTGTTGCAGGTAATCCTTTTGCTTGTGTTTCACAGTCTAGTACTCTTAGATCATGGGTTATGGACTCGGGCGCTTCTGATCATATTTCTAGTAACCAATCACTTTTGTCTCATATTGTTTACTCACAATCTCTTCCTGCTATTACTTTAGCCAATGAGATCCAAACAAAACCAAAAGGGATTGAAAAAGCCCAACCCTTACCTTTTGTCACCTTAGATTATGTTCTTTATGTTCCTAGTTTTCCTTTTAATTTGGAATTTGTTAGTTGTTTGACGTAGGACTAACATTGTGGCATTTATTTTTTTATGATTTTTTCCCTATGCATGACCGCAGTACGAGACAGATGATTGGCACAGGACATGAATCACAAGGCCTTTACTATCTTACCTCTTCAAATTCCTTCACAACATGCTCCGTCACAAATCCTCCCGACCTAATTCACAAACATTTAGGACATCCTAGTCTATCTAAACTGCAAAAGATGGTGCCTAGTTTGTCTAGTTTATCCTCATTAGATTGTGTGTAATACCCTACTCTAAAGTAAGGGCACATAAGTCATTAGCTTACTTTTAGGTTATTTTTCTAAACAAAAACAAAAAGAGAGAATAAGTGGGCTAAAGCCCAAAACAAGAAGGAAGCAGCAACGCTGCAACTAGGGAAAATAAAAAGAGTTTCTAAGGGATTTCTGAAGAGGAAAAATAAAACGCAGCAGAGTTTCTGAGGGATTTCTGAAGAGGAAAAAAAAACCGCAGCAGCTATCAAAGCCGCTGTCCACATTCTGTCATAATAGATTCAGCAACAAAAAACAATGGTCCTTTTTGGCAATTTACGGAGAAGAACAACTTACATAGCCAAATCGTAGGTATTGTTTTATTCCTTCAACAAATATATGCATATTAATGGGTTTAAAAAAAAGGGAAGAAAGAAGCTAATTTGTTACATCACTTGATAAATTAGAGTTAAGATTAGTGGAGAAAAATTCAGAATTGAGAAAACTAAGATAATCTTTTGAAATCTCTTTGAATTGGAGTAGTGGATGAGTTAGAAGTTGTGAAAGTTGTGTAAATTATTGCAAAAAACTCCATTTAAGACTGTTAAAAGGGCAACCGGAAAAACTGGAGGTTGGGTATTTTTGAAAAAAAAAGAAGAAAATTCTTTATGAATTAGTTTAAACAAAGAGGTTAATACGAGAATGGCGTAATGTGATTATAGATTGACTGAAGAAAGCCGCTCAAATTGTTCGAGTGACGAGTTTGAAAATTCGACACGAGTACAGTGAGTAGTAATCATACCACAATTTGTATTGTATAAGTTTCATGATTTTTACATGATTTATAAAGTGTACCGAATGATTTGAAATTGCATATGGGACAAGTCTATTTACTTGATTTGATACCGAAATAGTTATTTGTATTTTATAAGACAAGTATATTGATAATTGAGATGATTACTGTTGTTTAAAGGATTTGATATTTACTTGAGATATAAGTATTTTTACATGTGTTTTCATTAAGTTTGACATGACGTGATTATAAGATTGAAGTCTTGTACTACTTTGAAAAGCTTATATGGTTTATAAAGAAAAGTATAAATGGGAGTAGACCTTGATGAATCCTGTAGCTAACGGCGGGTTCGTTAGACCTGGTGCACCTTGTATTTTCTGATTACTGATAGAGCCCTCGCTAGTGGGAAGGTGGAACTAGCATACTGTTACCGATATCCCTCAAGTAGGGAGTTACTGATATGAGACATGATTCATTTTTGGAAACCTCCCGAATATATATGATTTAATATGAATGCATTTTACTAGGCTTATTTTCAAGTGGTTAAGTTGATTTGTTTATATGAGACAACAAGATTGATTATAGCTATTGATTTTGATGAAAGAGCATTTAGTACATGATTCTTTTGACTATTATACTAGCATATTTTCTGACTTGTCCCTTATAAAATGATTGTGGTTATTATTATTACTCACTAAGCTAGCGTCTCACTCCTCGCTATTTTTTTTTTAACAGAGAATACAAGTGATATTGGCGAGGATTTAATTAGCTAAAAGGAGCAAGTTGATTCCATGGTGAGCCCCGCTCTTGTTCGTGGGGGAAACAAACTTATTTTTTTGTTATGGACCTTTTCTTGAATCTTTAGAGTTACTCCATAGTCATTTCCTTATTTAGAGTCATGAGTATTCTTTTGTTATTCTAGATGTGTGACTGAGTTAAGTTTATTTCCTATTGTTGGAGTTGAGTTAGTATTACTGCATTGAGAATAGATTGGAAATCGATATAGTGACTTGATTTGAATATTTGGTAGTTGTGTTGCTGAATTTTGAGACACGTTAAAATTTGGATAGGCCTAAAAATAGAGGAAACTCTGCCCGATTTTCTGTAGAATTCTAGTAAAGCTTGCTTTGGGATTTTTTCTCCTTAGCGCCAGTCATGATCCTAAATTGGGTCGTGACATTGTGAGTCGTGTCAACTTGAAAAACACACTCGTGCTACATTTTCACATAGTACTGAAGGTCGTTCCGAGTCTATTTTTTCTGTAGTTCATTATGATATTTGGGGTCCTAGTCGAGTTAGTTCAACCTTAGGATTTCATTATTTTGTTAATTTCATTGATGATTATTCAAAATGTACTTGGGTTTTCTTAATGAAAGATCGCTCGGAGTTACTTTCTATATTTAAAAGTTTTTTTTGCTAAAATACAAAACCAATTTGGTGTTTCCATTCATACTCTTCGTAGTGATAATGCGTATACATGTCCTCTCAAATTCAAGAGTTTGTGACTCACCAAGGAATTATTCACCAAACATCTTGTCCGTACACGCCTAAGCAGAATGGTGTAGCAGAACGAAAGAATAGGCATCTTATTGAAACTGTTTGCACTCCTCATTGAGTCCCATGTTCCGCTGCGTTTTTTGGGTGATGTTGTCGTTGCATCTTGTTATTTAATTAATAGAATGCCCTCATCTTCTATTCAGAATCAGGTTCCACATTCCATACTATTTCTTTTGTCACATCTCTGTTCTATACCTCCTCGTGTCTTTGGGAGCACATGCTTTGTTCATAACTTAGCTCCAGGAATAGATAAATTAGTCCCTCATGCTCTCAAATGTGTCTTTCTTGGTTACTCTCGAGTTTAAAAAGGGTATCGTTGTTATTCCCTTGACCTTAATCAATATCTTATGTCCGTTGATGTCACATTCTTTGAATCTCAACCTTACTATACATCATCTGATCGTCCTGATATCTCTGAGGTCTTATCTCTACCTCAGGTCCTACCTGTACCAACTTTTGAGGAATTTTCAATTGTAGTGCCACCTCTGAAAAAACCCAACAAACCTCCACCTCTCTTGACTTATCATTGTCGTCCACGTCCAACACCAGTTTCAGATGATTAATGTCATGCGCTAGACCCTGCTCTTACTGTGGACTGCCTACTCCTAGCCAACCAAGTGCACTTCAAAAAGGTATACGGTTCGCTCGAAATGCTAACCCACATTATACTTTCTTCAGTTATCATTGTCTCATATCATCCTATTATGCTTTTGTATCGTCTTTGTCCTCTATTTCTATTCCTAAGACTACAGGTGAAGCACTTTCTCATTCGGGATGGAGGCAGGTTATAATTGACGAGATGTCTGCTTTACATACGAGCGGTACTTGGAAACTTGTCCCCCTTCCTGCAGGTAAATCCATTGTTGGTTGTTGTTGGGTTTATGCAGTAAAAGTTGGTCTAGATGGTCAGGTTAATCGACTTAAGGCTCGCCTTGTTGCCAAAGGATATACTCAGATATTTGGGCTAGATTTTAGTGATACGTTTGCTCCC
>JBCEWC010012443.1:0-15856 GCA_038996855.1 Solanum aculeatissimum | reverse complement strand
TTCCATCAAAGTTGCTCTAATCAGGATATGCCTGTTGCTAAGCAGTCCAATTTTGCATTCACCTTTCAACTCGCACTACTTCGGAATAAGCTTCCGTAATTCACTGATTTCAGGCGACCCATAAGAAAATTTTCCTATGACTACAAATTGTAAGTTTTCGTTTACTATCATCTGATCAATCTCCGATTGATCCCATAGAACAATAGGTTCTCCGTGCAAATAAGAAATAGGCTTTCTAGACAATGGCATGGTCAATGTAACAGGAGGTTTTAACAGATTGACAAAAGATGGAGGCGTGGTTGAGAGCAGTAGTGGGGCTGTCAGCCTAGCTCCAGGAGGGGGCTGGCCAACGGCCGGAGTGGCCATGGCAAGGCAAAAGATTCAGCAGCGGCTAGGGTTTTGCAGAGAGAAAAATTATCTGATCGTAGAAAAACTCATTCTATATTGTAATTTTTTATTTTTTATTTTACATAATGCATTAGGGAGTATGTTATTCTTTTGTATTATTTCATTGGACGTGCTTATTTTTATTTCTTTACTTTTATAGTTTTAATTTTATTTTGATAATATAAGTTCGTGCAAGAGTCTATTGAAATGAATCTTTCTTCTCCTAAAAATAATATTCAATTTAATTTTTAATAAATAGATCAGATGTATAAAAAATGTACTTATGAATAGATTAATTTCTTTCTTTCTTTTATTTAGTAAATATATAAGTTAGTTTGTTATTTTTTTCTATTGTGTCATTTAATTGTATATATTCATTCAACTTTATTGTAATTTTTTTTTCTATTTTATTTTAGTGATAAATGTTTCTGTGGAGGATTTAGTGAAATCAATTTTTCTAATTACAATGATATTGTATGATTAATTTTTTAAATGGATATAAAATATTCAAATTTAATTTGTTATTTGAGAGGATGTAATTGTAAATAAGTTAGTTTTATTAGATTGTTAGTTTCATTTATTATATCTTTTAACAATTTGTTTATGTAGCCATTATATTCTATAAATAACTTTATCTTCTCCACTTTACTAGGAATCAACATCTTAAGAAAGTAAAAGATTTTAATACCTTATTTTAATTTTTTTGATAATACGTTATATTGTCGTTAGTCTATCAAAAGTAATTTCTCTACTGTATAAAAAATAGAGAATAAATTTGTGTATATTTTACCATCTTTAAATTTTATAAGTGATATTATATTGAATATTTTCAAATAAACATTGATTTAATTTGCTAGTTAAATTCTTTTAGAAAATAATATATATGAAGAATTCGAGGTGGACTGAGTTAATAAAAAATAGCACACGCAAGAAACACGATACGGGCCAATTCTGTCGAGAAATAGTACATATAAAAGTTTGTAATCGATCGAATAAGTAAAAAAAGACAATGTTCGAGGTGAACTAATTCAATTGAAAATATTTTGCGGAAAATTTGAGGTGATCTATTCAGTGAAAAAATATTGCAGAGAATTTTTCTTGAAGATAATTTTTATGCTTGATAGATTTTCTCTGATTTTTCCCCTAAAAAAGTTTATTTTTTTCACCTACATTGTAATTTTTCTTTCTTATTAGTATTTCGACACGTGCGTTGCACGTAGTTACATACTTATACTTTTACACGGATGCTTATATATATATCAAGGTAATCTTTAATTTTTCCCCTATTACTTAGATAATGAAAAATTATTATCCAAAGTACTTTTAAGTATGATTTAATTTCGCTCGACAAATCTTTTTAGAAAAAGGTTGTTTTGGGACATAAGTTTAGTGCTATCAAATTAGCAAGACAAACCTTTACCTTTGACACTACAAAAATCGCTAGGCAAAGTTATACTTTATAAGGCACAAGTTAATACTACCAAACTTACCCCTAGACACAAGTTATGTGTAATGCATAAGTTTAGCGTATGAACTTCTTAAGACAATGTTCTAAAATTGAACTTATGTTCCAAGGCATAAGTTACGTTACATGGCATAAGTTCAGCGTATGAACTTATTAAGGTATGTACAATATTCTAAAATTGAACCTATGCATTATAGGATATGACATGTGCTAAGTGAATTTGATTTGCTGTTTGATTTAAAAAAAAAATATTAGAAGTATTTTTATCACAATATTAAAATTAAATATTAGTTCTAAAAGGGAAAAGAGCCTAAATTACTCATCAAGTATTAAAAATGGTACAAATATACCTCAAGTAGCTAGTTTCAATATTTAAAGAGTAATTTAAACTTTTTGCTGATTTAAAAATGTACAAAAAGTATATAAACTTAATTTATATGCTATTACACTAAACATATCACAATTTATATATTTTTTATGGTAAAGTCTTAAGTAACTAGTTTTATTTAGTTTCCTTCTTTGATCATGTTTCTTCAAGAATAGATCTTTCCTTTGTTTTGCTGATGTGAGGTTTTTTTTTTTTTTTAATCAATGTGGGACTTCTCATTTTAAGATGGGTTGTTATATACATCTCATCTATGAGCTCAGCGTCCTAATTAAGGGTTGCTCCACTGCATGAGATTTGCCTAGACTCAACACTGAGGTTTGCCCCATTTTATCGGGATTTGCCTAAACTCAGTTGAAGTTTGACCAATATCGACAAGGCTGACATAGATATGGCTCTGATACCACTTCTATTTTACCATCTTTAAAATTTATTTGTGATATTATATTGAATATTACATTATTACTCTACTCAAATAAACATGGATCAATTTTGCTAGTCAGATTCATCCAATAAAAATATTTGTGAAGAATTTGAGCAACATTGAATCAATCAAAATTAGTAGACGTAAGCAACTTGAGGTGGACCAACTTTGTCAAAAACCAATAAATATAAAAAGTTTGTAATCAATCGAATAAGTTAAAAAAATAGTGCATGCACACAGTTTGAGGTGGACATGCACGCATGCAGTTTGAGATGAGCCAACTGTCGCGAGAAACAGTTAAATAAAAAATTTGTAATCGAGCGAATAAGTCAAAAAGACAATGCAGCGAGTTCGAGATGGATTGATTCAATTGAAAATATTGCGAAAGATTCAAGGTGACCTGGTGGATTGATTCAATTGAAAATATTGCGGAGGATTCGAGGTGACCTGGTGGATTGATTCAATTGAAAATTTTGCGGAGAATTCGAGGTGACCTACTCAGTGAAATAATATTGCATAGGATATTTCTTGAAGATAATTTTTATGTTTGATAGATTTTTCTAATGTTTCCTCTAAAAAAAGGGTTTGTTTGCTGATATTGTAATTTTCTTTCCTTATTATTTTTTTGACACGTGTGTTGCACGTAGTTGCATATTTATATTTTTACACGGATGCTTATATTTCAAGGTAATCTTTAATTTTTTTCCCTATTACTCAAATAATGAAAAATTATTATCCAAAATACCTTTTAAGTATAATTTAATTTCGCTCGGTAAATCTTTTTAGAAAAATGTTGCTTTGGAACATAAGTTTAGTGCTATCAAATTAGCAAGACAAATTTTTACCTTTAGTACTATAAAAATCGCTAGGCAAAGTTATGCTTTATAAAGGCATAAGTTCATACTACTAAATGTATGCCCTAAACACAAGTTATGTCTAAGGCATAAGTTTTAGTATACGAGCTTCTTAAGATATAACGTTTTAAAATTAACTTATGTCCCAAGGCATGGGATAGTTACGTCTTAAATGGTATCAATTCAATGTATGAACTTATTAAGGTATGTACAATATTCTAAAACCGAACTTATACATTATAAGATATAACATGAGCTAAGTGAATTTGATTTTTAAAAAAAATATTCGAAGTATTTTTATCAAAATACTAAGATTAAACATTAATTCTAAAAGGAAAAAAGATCTAAATTACCTATCAAATATTAAAAATGGTACAAATATATCCTCAAGTAGCTAGTTTCAAAACTTAAAGGGTTATTTGAGCCTTTTTCTAATTCAAAAATGTACAAAAGGTATATTAAGTCAATTTATATACTATTACACTAAACATATCACAATTTTTATGATAAAGTCTTAAGTAGCTAGTTTTAATTTGTTTTCATTCCTTGATCATATTTCTTTAAAAATACATCTTTTATTGGTATCCTTCACAATGACCAATGATTTCACTATTGATAATCTTAATTCAAGTAAAAAAAGCAACTATAAATACATTGTGATAAAATTTAATATTTGTAGTATATACATGTGTTATTCAAATGATATATAAAAATATAACGTCTTTCTAAGGATTGTTTTTCCTGCAGTAGTTCATATTCATATTTAAGTTAGCAAAATTCTTGTTATATTTATATGTATTAGATGAAATTTATTGTTGTGCCTTTATTTTTGAAGTACTAAAGATAAGGCATGAATTATATTTCTCTAGTTGATGTTCTAGTGGATAATTTGTTGCATGTGTTTATTTTAGTGACTAAATATAAATGCTCAACTATCTGTAGCACACACTATATTTTTAGCAATAAATATGAACGTGTTGGTGTATATATACCACAAATACACCAGCAAAAAGTTTTAAAAATTATATAAATAATACTATTTACGTAGTTAAATTCTTGACTGAATTATATAAAGTTCAAAAAGTGTGCAAGTAGAATAATAAGGGAGATGAACGACATATTAATATTAATGCAGAATGATAAATTTGTCAATAGAATAAGTCCAACATAAATGATTTAAATTGTGCATCGAACGTGCATGAAGTAAATAGATAATATTTGCACGAAGTAAATAGATAATATGCACACAAAAAAAAACAGTGAAGGAGAAGGGTTGTTAGTTAGATTCATCTGAAAAAATTATTTGAGGCAGATTAAATCAATCAAAATTAGCACAAGCAACTAAAGGGGCACTAACTCTATCAAGAAACAGTACATATAAAAAGTTTGCAATCAATCGAATAATATAAGTTAAATTGACAGCACACACACGCAGTTTGAGGTGGACGTGCACACACACAATTTGAAGTGGGGCAATTCAATTTGTAATTGAGCGAATAAGTCAAAAGACAGTGCAACGAATTCGAGATGGATTGATTCAATTAAAAATATTGCGGAGGATTCGAGGCGACCTGGTGAATTGATTCAATTAAAATATTGCAGAGGATTCGAGATGACTTAGTGGATTGATTCAATTAAAATATTATGGAGGATTCGAGGCGACTTACTCAGTGAAAAAAAATTGCATAGGATTTTTCTTGAAGATAATTTTTATGCTTGATAGTTTTTCTGATGTTTCCTTCAAAAAAAAAGTTTTTTTCCTAATATTGTAATTTTCTTTCCTTATTATTTTTTTGACACGTGTGTTGCACGTAGTTGTATATTGTATATTTTTTCTTTCCTTATTATTTAGCACTACAAAAATCGCTAGGCAAAATTATGCTTTATATGGCACAAGTTCATACTATTAAATGTGTCCCCTAAATACAAGTTATGCCTAAGGCATAAGTTTTAGCATATGAGCTTCTTAAGATATAACGTTCTAAAATGAACTTATGTCCCAAGAAATGGGACATAAGTTACGTCTTAAATGGCATAAGTTTAATATATGAACTTATCAAGGTGGATCGATTCAATCTAAAAATATTGTAACAATTAATTCAGTTAAAATCATAATTAATAAACTAAATTCTTTTAAAAAACAATCTACTTTTTCTTACCTAATTTAGAATAATAAATTTTCATTCTAGTAATAAATTCTTTTTTTTAAAAAAACTTACTTAAAAAAGGGATAAAAGTACAATATAATTAACATGACGGTACATTTAACGCCGTTAGTGACCAATCCAAATAGGACAGTTTCAATTACTCTACTTTTCCATAAAAGAAAACCTGTCGTCACCCAAACAACCTGGTCCCATATTTAATTTTAAGAACGGAGGTAATAATATGCATGCGGATTTATCGAATTTTATATATCTTAATTAAATAAGTAATATATTAAATATATATTAATATTAATTTAAAACTCAATTATTATCTAATAGGTGAGTTTTCTAGTAAATATTTGAGGCTCGATCATTCATTATCGAATCCATTATAAAGATGACACTTTCACTATGATTTGTAATATTTTCAAAGTTAAATTTGAGATTGAGTGAAATAATCTCACTATCGCGACTCAGGTTGATATCTGCATGTTGATTCATCGAATCCTATATATATCTTGATTAAATAATATGTTTATGTTAATAAATTTATTAAATATTAATTTAAAATTCAATCATCAGTATAAAATTCAAAATTCATAAAATCAAAATTCTAACATCATAACTTATTTTTATTTAATGTCTTTTTAGGTGAGTTTTCTATTATCCGATCATTCATTATAGGATCCATTATAAAGATGACACTCTCAATATGATTTGTAAAGTTGAGATCGAGTGAAGCAATCTCATCATTGCATCATCAACAACAACAATAATATACTTAGTAGAATTTTATCGATGAAATTTGAAGAAAATAAAATATACATAGACTTTACCATTACCGCACTTTTAACCCAGCATTACAACCCACCCACCCACTCCTTGCTCCCTCACACTAGATAGATGAAAAAAAAGGAGAGAAGCACGTTCTCTGCAGTGATAGGTAGAAAGCAACAAAACAAGCCATATATTAAGCGGTTTTTGGTAGAACTCCGTTATACAGAGTTTTTTCTCTCTCTCTTTACTCTGAAAGAGAAAAAAAAAAAGAAAAATGATTAAGCTGTTGCTTCTGCTGTTGTTGCTGCAGTTGTTTCAGTAGTAGTAGTACTATTCTGGGACATTTTTTTTCTGCAGTACTTTTTGTTGTTGGTGGGGGTCTTTCTTTAAGGCTTATATGTGTTGTTTGTTGTTGTTATTTTAAGGAGGAAGAAATGTGGTGAATTTTAGCTAGTTTTGGGATGTTTTTTGAGCTAGTTTCTTGATTCTGAATTCTGGTTTTTGTTTTGTTTTTTAAATTAAAGAGGTCTTGCTTCGATCGAATTCATGGCGAATTGTAATAGTAATGGGTGTTATCAGTCTCAGCAGCAGAACAATTTTTCAGCTCAAGGTTTGATTTTTATGCTTTTGTTTGCAGTTTTTTTAATTTCAATTCAAGAATTTTTTTGTTTTGAAATGTGGTTTTTTTTCGTGCGTGGAAAAGTTTCAGATAAAGATGAGCTGTATCTAGAGTTATGGAGGTTGTGTGCAGGTCCATTAGTGGATGTTCCAACAGGAGATGAAAGAGTTTATTATTTCCCACAAGGTCACATGGAACTAGTAAGTTTTTTTTAAAAAAAAGAAAAATAAATTCTCTTTTTTTTTCTGTTTTAGGTGAATCTGGTTGATTCAAAGTTAAGTTCTTGATTTTGATTATGGAGTTATGAATTTTTGGATTTCTCAAATTGAGTGTATTTTTGGTAGTGTTTCTGGGGATTGTAAAATTTGTATCTTTCTCTTTTTGTCTCACTTTTTTCTGTTTTGTGGAAAGTTGAAAGCATCAATGAATCAAGAAATGAATGAGAGAGTTCCATCGTTCAATCTCGAACCAAAGATCCTTTGTCGTGTTTTTAACATTGCTCGCCTGGTATGTTTATTTTTATTGTATTCTTTCATCAATATATTTTACTTACATTTTATGAAATCTTGCTTTTTAGTACTTCATACAAACAGTGATGTGTCAATTGTTGGGTTCAAAGTTCAAATGATTGAAGGTGATCCTTGGCTTAACCGATAAAGTTGCATCCGTGTGACTAGTGAGTCATTGGTTTAAGCTGTGGAAATAGTCTCTTGTAAAAATGCAAGGTAAGGCTGTATGTAATGAACTCTTGTGGTTGTCGGGCCTTTCCCCGTATCCCACGCACAGTGTGAGCTTTAGTGTGCTGAGCTGCATTTAAAGTTTAAATGAATTCATCTTTGAAATGTTAAAGTTTTGATGATTGCTTGTAGGCTGAGCGAGATAGTGATGAAGTATATGTCCAGATCACATTGATGCCAGATGTAAGAAGTTACAATTGTTGTAGTATTCACTTGCTCTGGTGCATTTTATTTATCAATTTGGTTGTAATTGCTGATCTAATTTAGGGAGATAAGCTGACTCGTCTGGATCCGAGCCCTCCTGAACGTGCAAGGCCTAGATTTCATTCCTTCTGCAAGGTTTTGACTGCCTCCGATACAAGCACTCATGGTGGATTTTCCATTCCAAGGAAACATGCTAATGAATGCCTTCCTTCCCTGGTAATATAAATGTGATCCTTTCACAGAGGCTATAGACGGTTTTTTCCCTGTTTTAGCAAATTGACTAATCAGCTATCCTGTTATCTATGCTTTGTTAGGACATGAGCCAGCAGATTCCGACACAGGAATTGATTGCGAAAGACCTTCATGACGTGGAATGGCACTTCAAGCATATATTTAGAGGTAATTCTTTTGTTTCCAGTGTGTTACAGAAAATAGCAATGAAGCTTTATCATGTAATTATAAAGGTCAAAACTCATTTTTCATTGTTTTAATTAACAGGCCAACCTCGGAGACATTTACTTACCACAGGGTGGAGTACTTTTGTTTCTTCAAAGAAATTAGTGGCAGGGGATTCTTTTATATTCTTGAGGTATCTCTCTTTGGTACTGGTTTCTCGTGTGAGTATGATATTTGATTGAATAATTTATGACTATTGCATCATGTCATATATCCAGAACAGGTAATGTTGGTTTGTTAATAATCACATTCTAATGGGTGATGTATGTTGGCTGGCTTTAGGGATGAGAATGGACAACTACGAGTTGGGGTCAAGCGGCTTAGTCGTCAGCAGAGCCCAATGCCATCATCAGTGATATCAAGCCAGAGTATGCACCTAGGAGTCTTAGCTACAGCATCTCATGCTGTTTCAACCCAGACCATGTTTACTGTTAACTACAAACCAAGGTTTGTACGTACATCTTCTTTCAATTACCATCATCCTTGTGCAAAGTATTCATCACTTTCATGCCAGAGAACATACTAAATCTTTCATATGCTCTTTCAATTTTCTGTGGTGGCAAAACCATCAGAACCAGTCAGTTCATTGTAGGCGTCAACAAATACTTAGAGGCTGTTAACCATGAATATTCAGTTGGCATGCGATTTAAAATGCCGTTTGAATGGGAAGAGAATCCTGATAGAAGGTAGTGATATCAAATACTCCATTTCGATTTGTTTGTCTTACTTTTTTTTTTTAACCGTTTAAAAAAAGAATGCCTCTTTCCCTTACTTTCAATCTACTTTCCACCTGACATATTTAAGACCACAAGAGTGACGATCATTTTGATACATTCTACATATTCTTAATTTAACCACAGGATTCAAAAGTCTTCTATACTGTTTAAAATTTGCAAAGTTAAAAGTTAAAACCATATAAATAAATTGAAACAGAGAGGGAGTATTCAGAAGTCCTCAAATTAGATGTAGAAGTCCTTGATCTAGATTTTTATTTGCCGACTGCTTAGTACTGACATGTATTGGGTTTTTCTTGGGCTCTTCCCTTGTTATTTCTCAGATATGTGGGCACTATAGTCGGGGTTGATGATCTTTCCTCACAGTGGAAAAATTCTACATGGCGATCCTTGAAGGTTGATATAGTTGATATTGTTGGTTGAACATTTGTATTCAGCAATATTTTTTAAGCAGTTGGTAATCACCATTATCTCCCTTCATTGCAGGTTCGATGGGATGAGCCTGCAGGCTTTTCAAGGCCTGACAGAGTTTCTCCTTGGGAAATCGAACCTTATGTGTCTTCAATTACAAAAGCCCTTGTCCATCCAACTTCAGGGAAGAACAAAAGGCAACGGCTACATAATGAAACAAAAATATCAGGTCCGAATGAAAATATTCTCAACCGCATGGTATTTTTTCATGTGTTGGTTGCTGATATTTGATTTCCATTTTCATTTGCTTAAACAATTTTGCCTTTCTTTTCCTGCTAGATCCTGCATCCTCAAGTGCATCAGCGGTTTGGAATCCTTTCCTCGACTCGCCTCAGTTTAACACCTCTGGCATCAACAACAGTACTAATTGCACATTAACGTCTCACACAGAGGGTGGTTGGCCGCTTCCTCATTTAAATACTTCTTTGGGTATGCTTATGGATGAGAAAGAAGACAGTAAAAGTGCTTCAGCTTGGTCTGGTTTTCCATTCGTTTTGACCCCACAATTCGCTCAAGGGACTAATCAGCCGATTGTTAGTCATGCTGACGAGAGAAAATGTGATACCATAACAACCTGTAGATTATTTGGTATTAACTTGAAAAGTTCCTCAATTAACACTACTGAGGCACTACTACCGCCACAAGCAACCGACATTTCTTGTGTCTCCGCTGAGAGAGCACCTCCAAACACTGTACCTGCTGGTGATTCAGATAAAAAATCCGACCTTTCAGTAGACTTCATAGATCAAATGCTGGGCCATTTGCAGTTACCCCAAAAGGAGGTTCAAAGCAAGCAGAGTTGTTCCACCAGGACTCGCACGAAGGTATTAAATCAAAGCCCAAAAATTGCATTTTTACAATTTATTATTGTTTAAACTCTCTTAACATTTTTCTACATGTGGAATCCCTTGAGAAGGTGCAAATGCAAGGAGTAGCTGTAGGTCGTGCAGTGGATTTAACCATATTGAAAGGGTTCGATGAGCTTACCAAGGAGCTTGAGGAGATGTTTGAAATCCAAGGAGAGCTTCACTCACGAAATAAATGGGAGATCGTGTTTACAGATGATGAAGGGGATACGATGCTTATGGATGATTATCCGTGGCAGTAAGTCTCTCTCACATTAAAAATTCAAGACTGATATACATATATAACCACTGCATAAGATCTTTGCTACTTACTTCCTATAATTTAACATGTCCTACAATCACTTACTTGCAGAGACTTTTGCAATGTAGTGAGGAGGATTTTCATTTGTTCAACTCAAGATATGAAAAGGTTGACCCTGTCGCGTGCAGACAATTAAGCGACTGTTTTCAAATGAAAAGGTGGAAGGTGTGGAAAGACATAATAGGAAGGAAAGAAGGGGTGTTCTCATAGCAAGGCGTAGAAGCTTGTTTTTTGTTCTTTTGTATGTTAGGCTGCCGGTACAAGTCACAGTCGTGCCATCAAGGAGATGCTAGCGTACTTTATGCTCAGTAGTGAGAGCAGTTAAGTAGTTAACTAGTTGTGTCAGGATAGACTAGTAAGGGTATAGTACTACAAGTTGTGAATAGTTTATAGTGTTTCTAATGGGGAGTCTGGTGCCATTGCGGTACTCTGGAAATAAAATGTATCGTCTTGTTGACGTTCTTCATATTAATAAAAACGCGATGCTGGAAATTGCTCTCGTCCTTTCTGTAAGACTTCTTTGATGCACAGTAGCAATTGCTAGTACAAATTTAGACTCCTTTGGCAGTTTTCACCTTTACTTAACAAAAAATCTTCAATACGCTCTTCCACATGCCTGTTGTACTCTTTTAGTATAAATCGCGCGAATTATACAAAATTCAAACTATATTTACAGCTGGATGTTTTCCAAACTAACTAATTGAAACCAAAAGGTTAATGGGCCTTATGATAAATGTAAAGTTTGTGCAACAGTTGGACTTTATGACTTGTTTGGTCTTTGTCATGGCCCATGGGCCTTAGAGTTGTCATGGCCCATGGACCTAAGAAGTTGTCACATACTAGTTTTTGTCGTTGTATGAGGGCTAGCTTAGGCTCAAAATTTTGCTGTTATGAGACCGAGTTGTTGTGTTTCGTTTCCACACTTTGCTTGTGTGCTTTTCACTTTTAATGCTTCTAAGCCATCTTCAATCTTATTGAATGGACTATCAAGGAATTAGTCAAGCAGTTTAGATTTTTGATCGGTTTCATTTGCCTTCAACTATCCCAATTGTTCTCTGAGTGATAAAATATTCAACATTCTATCTTGAAAATCGTTATTTGACAACTTGATGTACAATAAATTCTACTTCCTCCGTCCATTTTAGTTGTCACAGTTTCTATTTTTAAAGTCAAACTAAACTTTGACTAACATTTTAAGATGTATTTTTTCATCGATCATATTGATATGAAAAAAATTACAATTAATGATATTTTTCATAAAGTTTTTTAATATTAAAATTTTATTTTGAAATATTAAATTAATTTAATCTAATTTAGCTTTGAAAATTAGTCAAATTAATTTTCAAAAAGACCCAATATGACAACAAAAAATAAATAAAACAAACACATTTCAAAAAGTACAATATGACAACCAAAAAAGAGAAACACAACAAAAATATAATTAATCAATCAATCAATATTTGAATGTGCTTCTAATTGTTCAAAGAAATAGACATATCTAAAGTTTTGTGACTTAGCCAATTATTTTTTAGTTCATAATGAATGAATCCTCGAATATTTATTTCAGATAAAATGAGTGGATATGAGCGATTTCATATCCGATTCAACTTCCTATGATTTATCTCAAGTGGCATAAATTAAAGAAAATACTATTTTGTTGTTGTTGGAGTATAAAACACGTCGATATTGACATCATGGAGTATAATAATCATAATTATTATTTTTTCTTAATAAAAGACAAATCTCCTAAATCAACTTCTTGATATTAGTAATTATCCGTCCACCAAAGGTGAATTATTAATATTCAAACTTTTATTAACGGTTAGGACTGATAGGATTCAAGTGTCATCTGAAAGTTAGCAAAACAACTTTGAAAGAACATGAATATGAAGATAAATGAGAAACATATCATAAAAATATACAAATATTTAGCGTGGTTTGAACAATCGATCTATATTCGTAAGGGCGGATGAACAATTCAGTATATGAAAAGGAGTACACAATATCGAGAGAAGTAAACTCGTACAATTCACTTAGAATACAAAGAGGTTCAACAAATTATAACATAAAGTCGGATATTTTGATCAACAAATCCAACGAGAATGTTGTTCAATGATATTTTGAACATATCGAGAGAAATAACCTCACACAATTCACTTGCGACATGCTATTTCTCTTCTTACACAACTCTCATGGCTACTTTGTAAATGTTGTCAAATTTGAAAGAATAAGTCATAAACATTTTCCACAAGAAAAATACCCAATATTAATGGTGTTTAAATTTTAATATATATATATCATAAATATAATTATTAAAAGTTAATAACTATTCGAGCTATTAATAATCCTATCAAATTACGACAAATATGCCGTATTGTTTACGTTGTATAATCTTTGATATTTTGTTTAATATTAAAATAATTGAGGAAAGATCATTCACGATTCTTTTTAATTAATTATGACAATTATTATGAAAAGAGGATTCGTCCAAAAGGGATGTTGAAGATTCCAAATAACAATGTCCATGTGCAATATTAATTGACAGTATTAAAAACCACTCGTAAATTTGATTAACTAAACTTAAATATATTTCTAATCTGGTAATAAAAGTGAAATATATTTTTAAATTCTTGTCAAATTAATGAATATTTTTAACACTTATGATAGTTTGAAAACGTATTTTGTTTAGTTAATCAAATAAAAGAATATTTTTAAAATTATCAATAGTTCAAAAATAAAATTAATAATTTTCTCAAAAATAAACGGAGATAATATTTTGGAATCTTTTCTATAAATAGAACTACTTCTAACCACAATAATATCTCACTCCATTATCCACTCTACTAACACACTGCAAGCAAAACGGAAACAGCCGCTGCTGCCGCCGCCATGAACTCCGGCGGTCTTCACTCCGTCGAGGTGAACCGGCTACAGGTCATCCTCAACCGTGCATTTGCACTTATTTACCTTTTTGCCATCCTAGTTTTTTTCTATAACCACACAATAAAACTCCTAAATTCCAATAATACCCTTATCTCTTTCTCCATATCAATTTCCATTTTAATTTCCGATTTAATCTTAGCATTTATGTGGACAACTACACAATCTTTTCGTATGCGTCCACTAACACGTAAACAATGTCCCGAAAAAATAATAAAAAACTTTAGTAACGAAATTAATTTTCCAGCACTCGATATATTTATTTGTACAGCAGATCCTTATAAGGAGCCACCGTTAAATGTGGTTAACACAGCGTTATCTGTCATGGCATACGATTATTATCCGATCGAGAAAATATCGGTTTACGTATCGGACGATGGAGGATCGGAGCTTACGTTATTTGCTTTTATGGAAGCTGCAAAATTTGCTGTATATTGGTTGCCTTTTTGTAGGGAAAATAAAATAATTGAAAGGTGTCCAGATGCATTTTTCAGTTCTAATTACAAAGAAAATTCAGAGACACAGAAAATCAAGGTATGTTTTTATTTTTAAACTCGATTTTAATTTATATCACCTATCTGAGCGTCTAGTGTCTAGTGACTTTTTATTAATAATAGAAAATTAGTTAATTTTGGATACTACTATACTATGATTATATTGTTCGAACTTTTCAAAAAAATCGTTCAAAAATGTATTATTATTTTGATATATATAACGATACCTTTTCGACCAATGTTGTATAAAAATAAGTCGACATTATTTAAGATTTTTACTGTTGTTATTTCTGCAATCATGCATGTGCGATGTACGTTTTAATTTATATTTATGGCTTGGGACCACATCTAGCTAAATTTATTTATGAAATTAGAAAATTGAAGATATTGAAAGACAATACGAACAATACTATATAGGTTGCAATTTTCACATGTCAATATGATGAAAAAGAGAAAACGTTAAATAAATTGGAATAAAAATGAGATAGATAAAAAAAAAAATACATGAATTTTTTATAGAACTACTTTCTTCTGTTTAAATATAATTAATGATAGAAAATCATGATTTTATCGAGATTCAAATTACGTGAAGTTTAATCAATATATATTTTAAAATATATTTGCAGAAAAGGATAAGCAACTTGCACATTTTGATTGACTAGCATCTGGCCTGAGTTGATTTCATCAATTATTTTAACATATTACATTATATATAATTTATTTGTCATTTTGTTTTTGAATTCAATACTTGTGACATTATAACTAAGACAAAAATCACACAGATATTTTTTCTAATTTGTCATTATTCATTGAAAAGTCGCAAAATAACTAATTAATAGTATATATTATATGCTCATATGTCATGTTTTGTTATAAATTGTTTTACTAATTAATTTAGCCAATAATATTGTCATAGCTCTTATAAGACCACCTAATTTATTTATTTTTAGCAAATTTTAAAAATGACAAATATATAAAGTTTAATTATGTTTCATACCTATAGTTTGAATAATTATATTTTGTAACTATAGTTATAGAAGCGTTTGTATGATTCATGCATTATTTGTATACGTTTGTATAATTTGCTATACAATTCACAACTTTTGTATAGCATTTGTCTATTTCTTCGTGCACAACGTTTGTATAATTCACTATACAATTCACAGTGTTTGTATATTTCGGTATACAATTTGATTCGCACACTACTTTTGTATAATCGCGCACAACGTTTGTATAAATCGCGCGAATTATATAAAAGTAATCATATCTAGATGTTTGTGACAAGCCGTAATTAATTCAAACTATAGTTATGTTAACTAATTAACTAGTACATATTTGCTTATCCGCGTAATTTTTTCTTTTCAAAATGTCATAAAAGGCTTTTTACAATTATACTAGAATAGTATCTTGTGATTTATTTAAGATTTTTTTTTTATACATATATATTTATATGATATAATTTTTATTTATGTGTAGTTTATGTATGAAAGCATGAAGACAAAGATAGAAAATGTTATTGAGAGGGGAAAAGTGGATGAAGATTATATTAACAATGAAGAAGAGCTTCAAGCTTTTAACAAATTTTGGACAAATGG
>JBCEWC010012442.1:0-15858 GCA_038996855.1 Solanum aculeatissimum | reverse complement strand
AATGGACACATAAATGATTATATGATCTATTAAAACTTTTATTAAAAATTGAATAAACAATTGTTCTATAATAAATATTATATTTAAACTCGTGGTTAATAGTATATATTCCATGGTTAATAGTATATATCCCAACAAATATGAGTTGATGTGGTTAAAAGGAATACCTATTAAAATTAATTTTGTTTCTATGGAGGGCTTGAAAGGGATGAATTGCCATAGATGACAATTTGGAGAGGATTAAAATTAACATTATTTCCATATGTTGGTGTGATGAAACACGACAAATAGAGATAATGAATCATTTATTTCAAACCTCTTCCATTGCCCAAAAGCTTTGGAAGTTTTTTTCTACTTGTACAAGTCTGGATAAAAATACAAGGAACCTTGTGCAACCAATCAAAATGTGGTGGTATGCAGATGTACCAGCAAAATTACAAGCAATAATTAGAGAGATCCCAACAATTATCATGTGGAGTTTATGGAAAAGAAGAAACATTATTAAAGATTATGGAACCATGAGATTGGGAGGACTAGTGGAGCTAGTGACTAAGAACATACAGTTGGTAGCATGGGCAAAAAAGCTTTTAAGAAAGGGAAGCGGAAATCATGACTAGAGGTGATAAAGAGGACTATGGAGTATAGACCTAAGATTTATTATCTTAAGATTAGATGAAACTTTTCAGAACAAGGAACATTAAAATATAATACAATTGGGGCTAACAAAGGAAACCATAAGGTGAGTGCATATGATTTTCATGTGAGGGATTGTAATGGAGAATTAGTATATGCAGAGGCTGAAGGGATTAAGATTTCTACAAACATTAAGGTTGAATTCGTAACAATAGAAGCAACCTTGTAATACATACCAAAGTAGAGATGTCAGAATATTATTATAGAAACAGACTCTCCAACAACAATGAGAATGATTGGGGAAGCTTGGAAAGTCCCATGGGAAATTGTTGAAAAGGTGGAGAAAATCGGAACATATATGCAGTAGCAAAATGCAAACCTGAAACATATATTCATAGAAGGCAACCACATGGTAGATTATCTTATGAATATAGCAATTAATAGTTCGTAAGTGCAACGGTTAAGAAGTTTCAAAGACCTAACAAGGGAAGGAAAATACATCCTGAATGCAGATAAATCATAGATGCCTTTCATCAAGGTAAGAAAAAAAAAGATCAAAGAACATGCATAAACATACAACAGGACATAAACAGGGAAATGGGAGGGTAGTATATATATCTACAAAAGAGTTAATCCTTTTTAATGGGAGCTCTACATTGGACCTATTTTCCTAGCTAATACATATTAACACACAAAAAGCATGAGGTACAACGTCATCTACAATATTGAAGTTTAGAGGTCAGCACAGATCCAAGCATACGCTGGCTACAAGCTCCAACTCAGCTGAAAAAGATCAAGGCGAAGTCAGTTAGGACCAATAGAGATAACACAGAAGAGGGACGTACCTAAGGTTGCACTAAGAACTCCTGACGGCTACCACCATGAAATTCATGATCAAATGGACAACACTTACCTCCTACACAAAAAAAGGAAGCTAGTGAGAAAGAGGAGAAGGGATGAAGCAGAAAAGATGAAGACTATCTTATCTTGCGTGAGTGAATGCTCCTGCGTTAGATGCAGGCAAAATGAACTTGATGGAGCAGGGTGGAAACACATGCATAAAAGCACACGGCAAAAGGACAGATTCTGGTAACTACCAAAAGAAAGCATTTAGAGTACAAGGATGAAAAGGGAAAGAGCTGAAGAGGAGGACTTTAAAGAGGCGAAAAATGAGAGTCACTTTCCTAATTATAGAGTTAGGTTTCTAGAAATGGGTCGACATAGGTTTAGACTTTTGCTCTAATATGTATATGTTTTTATGGGCCTTGGGCCAAACTTTTATATATGAATAAAATGGTTGGCTAGGCCAGATAAATTTTTTAATTGATTGACATAGACTTAGACTTTTGCTCTCATATGTATATATTTTTATGGGCCTTGGACCAGACTTTAATATATGAATAAAATGATCGGCTGGGCCACATAAATTTTTAACTTTTTTATGGATAATTTATTCACACTATCGGTGTGTTTGGTATGGAGGAAAATATTTTGTGATTTTTTTCAATTTTTTCATGTTTGATTGGCTTAAATGTTTTGAAAAATATTTTTCAAATCAACTCATTTTTCTTAAATTTAGGGAAAAATGACTTCCTTCTAAAAATTAAGGAAAACACTTTAACTCTCCTCCAATTTCAAACTAAAATATTTTTTTTACCCTATCCCTACCACGACTCCCCTCCTCGCCAAAAAAAATATTTTTTTAAAATAAAATAAAATTAAAAGTTTATTTTTAAAAAATATTTCACATTTTGAAAATTTGATTTTTCCTACATCCCTACATAGGCCTGCCTAACCCCTCTCCCTTCCTCCCCCCCCCCCCCCCCCCCAAAAAACTTTTTTTTTTAAAAAGTTTATTTAAAAAAATTAAAATTTAGAAATTACACTATTTATCCCACCCACCACCCCGCTCCACAAAATAAAATTAAAATTTATTTTTAAAAAAATTTAAATTTTAAAAATTTTAATTCCCCCTCTAGAAAAAACGCAAAAGGGAAAAGGGTAAAAAATACTCATCTGTTATTGTTTTGGCTCAAAAAATCCCATTACTAAATTTTTAGCTCAAAAATGCCCCTCCTCCTAACAGAAATGAAAAAGGGGGAAAAATACCTCTTAACTATTAGAAATAGAGAAAAAAAAATACCTTTTGTTAGTTTTTGGCTAAAAAAGATCCCTCCTTTAAAATTTTAAAGTTATTATTTAAAATATCCCTCTTCCATTAAAAATTCAACCCCGATCCATCTTCAAATCAATTTTTGTCAGGTATTGAGTAGTCCAGATCCTTACTATATTAAAAAAATAACTTTAATTTGTAGTGTAATTGAATTATCTCTTGAAAAATGATAATTTATATTGATTGTGTTACATTACTAACACGAACACAATAATTTCTATACAAGTTTCATAGGTTTGAAAAAATTGAAGAGCTAGATCCTATTGAACTCGAGAAACTGATTCAAGGAGGGGACAATGATTATAATGAGGACGAATCAGTGTTATCATTAAAAGATTGACTTTTTGAGATATTTGCAAGTGAAATGACAGTCCCATTTGACATGAAAATGCTAGTCTCAGATCTATTATCCGAAGAGAAAATCACTTGGGTCCTTAAAATGAGGTTCAATAAGGAGTGATCATGTGGCGATTTTTGTCACATAGCATGCATGATGTCATTTCTGTAAGGGAGAGGAGGTATTTTTTTTTTGCAGAATTTTAAGAGAGGTATTTTTAACCAAAATCTAATCAAGGGGTATTTTTGTTTCATTTATGATAGTTTGGGTGGGGGGGGGGGGGTATTTTAAACCCTTCTTCAGTTTCATTAGAAAGAGGGGTATTGTTACACCCAGTAAAATTATCAAAATACCCCTAGATGGGCAAACATGTTTTTCCAAGATCTTTTGGGAATCTGAGGCCAAAACGCGATCAACACGAAAAATTATGTGGAAAAATGGTCTTGATTGATTTTTAGAGCAACTAGATCAAAAGATAATTTTTTGAAGCGAAAACGCAATTTCAGAAAAGTGTGCGACATGTCCGCGTTGTGGACTTGCACTTAATTATAGTCCCATTATTTTTTATGTGATTAGAAAGTCGATTGGAAAATTTTCAGAAAAAAATGAACGTGTACGTGACAGTTCCGTGTCGCGAATCTGGTTCACCCACCTGTACTACCAAAGTTCAAACTTTTTAATTTTTTGAGGGGCATTTAAGACTTTTTTTCACCTCTCCTAAACTTAAAACATGACCAATATAGGTCTTTTGTTTTTACCTAAAAAGGGTTTCTAAACCCATTCTAAAGTTTATTACAATTGAGTGAGAATTCTTGAGAGAAGAAGAGAAGAAAAGCTAAGGGTTCATTTCTTGCGAAGTTGAATGTCCTCTTTCATTTCAGGTATGTAAGGCTAACCTAAGCATGAGATTGTTTTCCCATATTCCCCATGTTTCTGATTGGATGAATTATGATGACATTGATGCTCCCATGATTGCATATTCTGTGAAAACTTTCTATAATGTTTAACCTATGTTGCTTATAGTATATAGTTGATGATTTCTACAAACTTGTTTCTTGAAAAAATAATTTTAAATTCCTGTGTTGAGCATAAACCATAGGTTTTTATTTATTAAAATTGTCAAGAATAAACTTAGGAGATGAGTTTAGAGCCTAGGCAGCACGAATGTGCATGTGATTGTGATTGTGATCGTAATGTGAGAGTGTTGATAATGATATTGGCGAAACTTGATGTTAGATCATAAAACTAATCCTAAGATAATGTCCCTAACCAAAGAGTTGATAGTGGATGTGATGAATCTAGTTTACGATGTCCAGTGAGACTAGTCAGATGAGTTAACCAAAGGATTGATGTCATATGAGCATTTTGAGTCCTGGGAGGAGTATTGAGCACAAAATCAAGTAACAGTAAACAACAAATCAAACTCAATAACTACATAACTAACGTAGGAGAGGATTGAACCGTAAAACCATATGTTTCCCTATTATCCCAAAAGAGGACTTGATGTTATTTATTATGGATCCACTGATGGGATGTCCTTTACCCCGACAAGGTGCAGGATAAATATGGCAACGACATCATTTCGTTGTATCATCATCGGCTCATAGGTGATGAGTTTTTGTTAGAGAAACTCCTAGATATGTCATGATGGTATCCTAATGTAGTGATTGAGTTCCTTATCTTTCGAGTGGAGTCTCTTGAGTTTAGTCGATACCTGAGATAAGTTGATGTTTGAGTTGAGTATCTTTTATGATGTCTTTCCCTTTTCATCTATTTTACATACTCGTACATTCTACGTACTGATGCCCTTTTGGTCCTGTATCTTTTCATGATGCACAGACAACTACTCGAGATCATCAACAGGCGCTCCATTGAAGGTCTTATCATTCTACAGCTGATTGGTGAGACCTTCCCTGCATTTGGAGGATACCAACTTATATCTTTTATGCTTTTGAGTTAGTGCCATTTTGATTTGTGATATCCATGGCCTGTCATGGTACCAACTATTCTATATATAGAGATAGAGGCTTCATAGACTAGAGGATGATGAGTTGATGTTGAGGTCCCTTTTCTCGATTTAGTTTTCTTCAAATCTACTCTCATGTCATAGATATTGAGTTTCATTTTGTTGGCCTATGACCCTTATTCATTGAGTTAGCATATTGAATGAGACACCCATCATAATGTCACTTTATTTTATATCTTCTACTGATTTGGATGATTGAACGATCTTCATGAGGCAAAGTGGTTCACTCGGGGATAACAATAGTCTCTAAGTGTTAGCCACGTCTAGGGTACGCTTCCAGGGCATGAAAATATTAGAGCACAAAGTTCAAGTGTCCTAGGGAGTCTATGAAGCCGTGTCTAGTTGAGTCTTATTTATGGGCATATTGTGCACCACATTTTATAAGCAAGAGGCTATAGGACATTAGAAATGTTCACTTTTTTTGTATTCTAAGTTTGTGCAATAGAATTTAACTCTATTAAAATGCCTTTCTGATTTGTGTGTTACACATTTAAAAATCATGCCTGCTAAGCGTACCACCATCCAACGAGATGCCTCAACCTCTAACATTGAGAATACCCCAGCAGAGGTCCCTACTCAGATAGGGACCAGAGTATGAGGTCGACTTGCCCGAGCTACTCGGGTTCCGCAGACGCCTACTGCTCATCTAGCCCTGACTTTAGAAGTAGACTTTAGGGGAGCCATTACTATGCTCACCCAGCTAGTATCCTCTTAGAGAGATAATCAAGGATCGTATACTCCTAGTTCTAGCTCCCAAGAGTCCACTGCTGCAAACATGCTTAGGGATTTCTTGAGGATGAACACGTTAGTCTTCACAAGGTTGAAGGTTGAGGAAGGCCTACAAAAGTTCATTGATGAGATATGGAAGGTCCTGAAAGATATGCATGCGACTGAGATTGAAGTAGTTGAACTTGCCTCCTATCAACTTAAGGATGTGGCGAATGTCTGGTATAACCAATGGGAAGAGGGTTGAGGTGAGGATATTGAACCCACTAAATGGAGTGAGTTTGAAAGTGATTTCCTCGATAAATGCTTTCCTCAGGAGTTGAGGGAGGCAAAGATTGAAGAGTTCGTGAACCTGAAGAAAGAGGGGTTGAC
This sequence comes from Solanum aculeatissimum, assembly GCA_038996855.1. NCBI lineage: Eukaryota > Viridiplantae > Streptophyta > Magnoliopsida > Solanales > Solanaceae > Solanum > Solanum aculeatissimum. Next base: position 9,591 of record JBCEWC010012442.1, on the reverse strand, counting down.
TATTAAAGAGTATAGCCTCAAGTTCATTCAGCTATCCAAGTATGCTCTAGAAATGGTCTAGGACATGATGACCAAGATGAGAAAGTTTGTATCTAGCTTTTCCAAGCACGTGAAAAAGGAGTACAAAGCGACACTATTAATTCCAGACATGAACATCTCCAGGATTATGGTTTATGCACAACAACTGGAGGAGGATAAGAAGAGGGACAGGGAGGAGCATTTGAGTAAGAAAGATAAATCAGCAGGGCATGATCCTAGCTAGCATAAGCAGAGTAAGAGAAATAAATTTTACTTCCAGAAGAGGTCTTCTAATTATGCACCATCCTCAGCGAGTGCACCCGTTCAACATAACAGGTATGATAAAAACTCTTATGGTCATCAAAACTTTAGAGCTCAGGGTTCTCAATCCCAAGCTAGAGTGAATCAAGGTTCTAGAGGGAAGCCACCTTATGGAAAGTGTGGCAAACTTCACCTAAGTGAGTGCCATTTGGGGGAAAAATGCTTACTAGAAATGTGGACAGGTTGGCCACTTCCAAAATGAGTGTCCTAAAAAGAGAAGGGGTAATGGAGGTAATAAAGCACAATCCTCTGCAGCACCCCCAATCAACAGTAATCAAAGGGGTACCACTATGGGTACAGGCAGAGGAACAAACTATCTATATGTGATGGGTAATCGATAAGATCAAGAAGTTACACCAGATGTTTTCACCGGTATGATTTGAGTCTTTACCTTTGATTTTTGTGCATTACTTAATGTGGGTGCCATTCTATCTTGTGACTCCCTATATGGCTAATTTATTTGAGATTCTTCTTGAGTGCTTGCTTGAACCCTTCATAATTTCTACTCCTACTAGTGAGTCTATCCTAGCTGAGAGGGTCTGTAGAGATTATATAGTATTCATCTATCATAGGGATACCTTAGCTGACTTGATAGAGTGTGAGATGGTTGACTTTGATGTAATTCTTGGCATGAATTTACTTTATGTCTGTTATGTGTTCATTGGTTGTAGGACTTGAATTGTTAAATTCTAATTCCCGAATAAATCTGTCCTAGAGTGAAAGAAAATTTTATTGCACCTAAGGGTAAGTTTATTTCTTACCTTGGGGCCAAAAGGCTAATCTTTAAAGGATGTGTCTATCACCACATGCGATTTAGGGCTGATGATGTAGAGCTTGTTTCAATTGTGAATGAGTTTCCCGAAGTATTTCTTGAGGATCTACCCAGAGTCCCTTCCAATAGGGAGATTGACATTGGGATTGATGTTTTTCTCGATACTCAGCCTATTTCTATTCCGTCTTATAGAATGACTCCTGTTGAGTTGAAAGAGTTGAAAGAGCAACTAAAATATTTGCTGGAGAAAGGCTTTATTAGGCCAGTGTTTCTCCTTGGGAAGCTCCTGTTCTATTCGTGCGAAAGAAAGATGGTTCTCTCATAATATAAATTGACTACCACCAGTTGAATATGGTAATATCAAGAATAAGTATCCACTCCTAAGGATAGATAACTTATTTGACCAACTCCAGGGTGCCACTATTTTCTCTAAGATAGACCTGAAATCCGGTTGTCACCAGTTGAAAGTGAGAGAATGTGATATCCCAAAGATGGTATTTTGAACTCGGTATGGTCATTTTGAGTTTTTGGTGATGTCCTTTGGGTTGACAAATGCAGCTGCAACCTTCATGGACTTAATAAATTGAGTATTCATACAATATCATGATATATTTGTGATTGTATTTATCGATGATATTCTAGTACATTCTAGAGATGAAGAAGAGTATGCAAATCACCTCAGAATCAATTTGTAGGCTCTCAAAGACCATGAGTTGTATGCAAATTTTTTGAAGTGCAAGTTTTGGCTCAAGTTTATGACTTTTCTAGGCCATATAATCTCGGGTGAAGGTACTAGAGTGGATACTCAAAAGATTGAAACAATTAACAACTAGCCTAGATCAACCACTCTGACTGACATAAAGAGTTTCTTGGGGTTGGAAGTCTACTACCATAGAGTTTTTGAAGGATTTTTTTCTATATCCTTACCATTGACTAGACTAACCCCAAAGAAGGTTAAGTTCCAATGGACTGATGAATGTGAGAAGAGCTTTCAAGAATTGAAATCAAGACTGACTACTACTCCAGTGTTTACCTTGCCTGAATGGATTGATGGATTTGTAATTTATTGTGATACCTCAAGAGTGGGATTGAGATGTGTATTGATACAGAAGGATAAAGTTATAGCCTATGCTTCCAGACAACTTAAGGTTCATGAGAGAAACTACTTAACCCATGATTTTTCGTTGGCAACATGGTATTTGCACTTAAGATTTGGTGCCACTACTTATATGGAGTGCATGTGGATGTGTTTGCTGACCACAAGAGCCTGTAGTACGTCTTCAGGTAGAAAGAGCTCAACCTGTGGAAAAGGAGATGGTTAGAGTTGCTCAAGGAATATGACATATGTATTCTCTACCACCTAGGTAAAACTAACATTATTGTGATGCTCTTAATAGGTTGTCAATGGGTAGTACTGCCCATGTTAAGGAAGGAAAGAAAGAGCTGACTAAGGAAGTGCATAAATTGGCTTGATTGGGAGTTCAACTCGAAGAGAATGATGAAGGAAGAGTCAATGTACAAAATAGGTCTGCTTCATCTTTAGTGGAAGAGGTAAAAGAGAAGCAAGATCAAGATCTTGTCCTACTTTAGTTGAAGGAAGTTGTCCATAAACAGAAGGTTATGGTTTTCTCCAAAGGGGGAGATTATGTGTTCAGATACCTGAGTAGATTATGTGTTTTGAATGTTGATGATATTCGAGAAAGAATTATGGATGAAGCTCACAGCTCTAGTTATTCCATTCATCCTGGCGCTATGAAAATGTACCATGAATTAAGAGAGATCTATTGGTGGATTGGAATGAAGAAGCATGTTGTTGAATTTATCTCCAAGTGCCAAAATTGCCAATAGGTTAAAGTTGATCACCAAAGGCCATATGGATTGGCTCAAAACTTTATGATTCTTGAATGAAAGTGGGAGATGATCAATATGAATTTTATCATAAGGATTGTCGAGGTCCCAAAAGCAATATCATTCAATATGGGTGATTGTGGATAGGATGACTAAATTAGTTCACTTCTTAGCTGTTAAGACAACGAACACTGCAGAGGATTATGCCTGACTATATATAAGATAAATTTTCAGATTGCATGGAGTTTCCTTGTCAATTATCTCTAATAGAGGGTTTCAGTTCGCCTCTCAATTTTGGAGATCTTTTAAGAAGGGGACTGGGGGCACAAGTGAATCTTAGTACAAACTTTTACCCTAGACCGATGGCCAAGCCAAGCGCATAATTCAGATGGTGGTGGATATGTTGAGGGCTTGCATCCTTGACTTCAAAGGTAATTGGGATGATCACTTGCCTCTCATTGGATTTGCATACAACTGTGGTTATGATGCATGTATTCAGATGACCCCTTATGAAACTTTATATGGGAGGAGATGTAGGTCACTAATTGGGTGATTTGAAGTTGGCGAAGCTGAATTAACTGGACCTAACCTTATTCATCAGTCTATGAAAAAGGTAAAGGTTATTAGAGAGATATTAAAGACTGCCCAAAGCCGCCAAAAATCTTATACTGACGTGAGGAGAAATTATTTAGAGTTTGAGGTGAATGATTGGGTGTATTTGAAAGTGTCGCCTACGAAGGGTATTATGAGATTTGGTAAAAAGGAAAAGTTAAGTCCCCGCTATATTGGTTCTTATTAAATTGTGAAAAGGATTGAGAATGTTGCGTATGAGTTAGAGTTGCCTTTTGAGTTAACCGCAATTCATCTTGTCTTTCATGTTTAAATACTCAAGAAATACTTGGAAAATCCTTCATTTATAGTCCCTATTGAGAGTATCAGAGTGAAAGATAGTTTTTCCTATGAAGAGGTTCCAGTTCAGATCTTGGATCGTCAGGTTCGCAAATTGAGGAACAAAGCGACAGCCTCTCTCAAAGTCCTATGGAGGAATCAATTTATTGAGAAAGCCACGTGGGAAGCTGAAGAAGATATGAAATTCAAATATCCTCATCTATTCGTGCCTAATGATGAAAATGTATAAGGTAATGTCCTCACCCTTGATGTGCATTAAATTTTCTATCCTAGAGTTGTTGTTTGATTGTCTAGAGAGGTTGACTGGTTGATTGATTGATTAGTCTTGATTGTTATTCGTGAATCGAGTCCATCTTTATTCACTTTTCATTCGAGGACGAATGATTCCAAGGGAGAGATAATGTTACACCAAGTAAAATTATCAAAATATCCCAAGATGAGAAAACATGTCTTCCCAAGCTCTTTTGGCAAATTCATGGTCAAAAACTAAATCAGCATGAAACATTATATGGGAAAATGGTCTTGGTTGATTTTTAGAAAAACTAGATGAAAAGATAATTTTTCAAAGCAAAAATACAATTTCAGAAAAGTGCGCGATATGTCCGCATCATGGATTTATCAAGGACTTGCACTTAATTTTTGTTACATTATTTTCTATGAGATTAAAAAGTCGATCAGAAAATGTTTAGAAACAAATGAACGTGTACGTGAAAGGTCCGTATCCCGGAGCTGGTTCGCCCACCTATACCACCAAAGTTCAAAATTTTTAATTCTTCGAGGGGCATTTCAAACTTTTTTCCACCTTTCCTAAATTTAAAATATGACCAATATAGGTCCTTTTTTTTTTTTACCTAAAAAGGGTTTTCAAACCCATTCTAAAGTCTTTTACAATAAAATTGAGTGAGAATTCTTAAGAGAAAGAGAGAAGAAAAACTAGGGGTCAAAAGACTGAGGAAAATTCCTTGCGAAGTTGAGTGTTCTCTTTCATCCCAAGTATGTAAGGTTAACCTAAAGCATGGGATTGTTCTCCCATGTGCCCCAAGTTTGTGATTGGATGAGTTATGATGCACTAATGCGTATTCTCTGAAAACCTTCTATAATGTTTAACCTATGTTGCATATACTGTATAATTGATGATTTCTACAAACTTGTTTCTTGAACAAATAATTTCAAATTCCTATGTTGAGTATAAACCCTAGGTCTGTATTTATTAAAACTTGCAAGAATGAACTTAGAAGATGAGTCTAGAGCCTGGACAACACTAATGTGCATGTGATTGTGATTGTGATCGTAATGTGAGAGTGTTGTTGATGATGTTAATGTTCTTGGAATCTTAAAGATCATGAAACTAATTCTACGATAATGTCCCCAACTAAAGAGTTGATGGTTAATAATGTGATGAATCCAGTTGGCAATGTCCAATGAGACTAGTCAGATGAGTTAATCAAATGATTGATGTCTTATAAGCATGTTGAGTCATGGGAGGAGTATTGAGCATCGAATTGAGTAAGAGTAAACAACAACTCAAATTCAATAACTACATAGCTAGCGTAGGAGAGGATAGAACCGTAAAACTAGATGTTTCCTTATTGTCCCAAAAGAGGACTTGATGTTATTTATTGTGGATCCACTGATCGGATGTCCTTTACCCCGGCAAGGTACTGGATGGATGTGACAATGACATCGCTTCGTTGTATCATCATGGCTCATAGGTGATGATTGTCGGTTAGAGAAACTCCTAGATAGGTCATGATGGTATCCTAATGTAGTGATTGAGTTCCTTATCTTTCTAGTGGAGTCCCTTGAGTTGAGTATCTTTTAAGATGTCTCTCCCTTTCCATCTATTTTACATACTCATACCTTCTACGTACTGACACCTCTTTGGGCCTGCATCTTTTCATAATGCAGAGACAAGTGCTCGAGATCATCAACAGGCGCTCCGTTGAAGATCTTATTTTCCAACAACTGATTGGTGAGCCCTTCTCTGCATTCAGGGGATACCACTTATATCTCTTATACTTTTGAGTTAGTGTCATTTTGATTTGCGGTAGCCATGGCCTGTCATGGTACCATCTAGACTATAGAGATAGAAGCTTCATAAACTAAAGGATGATGAGTTGATGTTGAGGTCCCTTTTCTCGATTGAGTCTTCCTTAAATCTACTCTTATGTCACAAATGTTGAGTTTGATTTTGTTGGCCTATGACTATTATTCATTGAGTTAACATGTTAATTGAGATGCCCATCATAATGTCACTTTATTTTATATCTTCCGCTGATTTTGAAAGATTGAACGATCGTCATAAGGCCAAGTGGCTCGCTTGGCGACTAGCAATAGTCTTCGAGTGTCGGTCATGTCTAGGGTACTTTCCGGGGCATGACAGGTATTTTTGAGCCAAAAAGTTAATTGAGGGGTATTTTTGAGCCAAAACCTAATGGAGGAAATATTTCTACCCCATTTCAAATAGTTCAGGAATATTTTTGGCCCTTTTCCTTAGATATATTTTTGAAAAAAAACCAAATTTCAAAATTTTTATTTTTTTACTTCCCCGTCCCCCCACCCCACCCCACCCCACCCACCTACCCACAAAAAAATAATAGTAAAAAATTATTTTTGAAAAATATTTTAAATTTTTGAAAAAATTATTTTTTTTACTCCATCCCTACCTTTGAACCCCCCAACCATCATCCTCCACCCACCCATCCCTTCAGGAAAAAAATTAGAAATTATTTTTAAAAAAATCAAATTATTTGAAAGCTAGGTCTGGAGTCGGGTATGGTTGGATTCGGGTTCGGAAATTGGGGCTAATTCTAAATTTGAAAGTTGAATCTTGGTCAGAAGTTGAGTTGGGTCTTGCATTAGGTCTTGGGCTCGGGTCCTGAAATGGAGTTGATTTTCATGTTAGAAACTATTTTCCTAAAATATATTTTCTATTCTCTAGCAAAATATAAAAGATATTTTCTATAAAAATACTTTTATTCATTAACTAAACAGTAAAAAATATTTTTCAAAAATTATTTTCCATTCACCAACCAAACATGCAATAAATTAGAAACCAACTTATTTTCCTCATGAAAAATATTTTCCTTCATACCAAACACACCCTATATGATGCTTGTCCGCACGAAACTCTGAATCATTCTAATACGAATTAATTAAGTGCTTGAAAATCAAAGTCGTTAACTATACCTGAATTAATGCCAGATCTTTTACCCAAAAGTTAATGTTCCAATAAATAATAATCAAGGTAGTGTTAGGTGTCCGTAACGACTAAATATTACGTAATTACAAGTGTTAACCTAACTATTTTACCTTTATTTATGGTTTTAAATATAATCTCTCTATCATGAATATTATTTGCTCTATTTCTATGTCATAGTTGAGGTATTCCTAGTTTTCGAGAACAATTAGTACTAAGAATAAAATAAGAAAAAAGTAATTAATTTTATTTTAGATTTCTAAAATGAAAAACTAATAGTTTGAGACAAATATTTTAATAAGGATGACATATTTTGAGACAAAGGGAATATTCTTAACCAAATGTAGTGCTACGTTTTCTTGTTTTGCTAAGAACAGAATACCATCTAATCCAAAATCTGATAGAATTTTTTTAAAAACTCTATGCTACGTTGTTAGGTGGTACATATAAAAGAAAGATCAGCACATGTACATTAAGGGATTGTTTGGTAATTGAATAGAGCTATACAAGTATTAGTAATACATGAATTAGTTAGGAGAAAATTTGCATACTTCATTATTTTATGTAGAGATTAATTAGGTAGGATTTAGTTGTTTATATTTCACTTATTATTGAAAAAACGCCATAAATAGTCTTTTATCCATAGTATTAAGTCTAAAATGGTCAATTGAGTTCTTTCTCTCCTCCCCTTAGTCATGCATCCAACACTCTTTCTGGTTTTAGTTTTGGTCTCTATTCATTCTTTATACAAACAATTTAGGTTTAAATTAGTGCAATACATACCTTGGTGAAATTAATTTTTTAAATTCCTTTTGTCAATTGTTTCTCTCTCCCCACTATTTTTCTTGAAATTACTCTTACAAAAAGTATCCTAACATCAACAACTCAAAATAAATTCATGAAATTTGGATTAGCATTTACTTGAAGCTTTGTCCATAATGCAATTGCATTACTTGAAGCTTTGTCCATCTTCCGAAGAGTAAAGCAAAACAAACAAATTCTACTTACATTCAAAGCTCAAACTAATATAATATTTGTTACGTAGAAGCAACAACTCATCACCCTCCATCTATAAAATTCTACAAATTCCATGCACTTCCCAAAAACATCAACACAAACCCCTAAAAGTACTCTCCAAGAGAAAATGTCAAAACCTAGCTCTACCTTGAAGGAAAAGACCTTTAATGGCCTTGGCAATCTCATAAGACTCCTCCCAACAGGAACAGTCTTCATATACCAATTCCTCAACCCTATTCTCACAAACAATGGCCATTGCACTGTCATCAACAAATACCTATCAGGCATCCTCATTGCCCTTTGTGGTTTCTCTTGTGGATTTTCTTGTTTCACCGATAGCTACACTGATAACGATGGTGTCACCCATTATGGCATAGCCACAATGAAGGGGCTTTGGCCAACATCTTCATCGATGGACACAAGTTCCTACAAAATATGTGTAGGTGACTTTGTACATGCATTCTTTACTATAGTTGTTTTTGGAGTTGTGACTATTTTGGACCGGAACACGGTGGATTGTTTCTTTCCGGCATTCGAATCGACGGAAAAGATGTTGATTATGGTGTTGCCACCGGTTGTGGGTGCAATTTCTAGTGTTGTGTTTATGCTGTTCCCTAATAAACGTCATGGTATAGGGTACCCTTCAACTAGCCAAGATAACTAAAAAAAAGGGAGTTATCTTGAGTTTAAAATATTTTATACTAGATGATTTGATTGGGTTGTGTCTTGACAAATTAGGCTTCTCTTTTTTGCTTGCTTTATTTTATTTTTCACTCAAGTGAATTATTCTTTAATGCGGTTAAATAATTGGTGTGTATATGATGTAAATCAAGAAATGTATATTATAAGATTTGAGGTTTTAATTTTATTACTTTATTGGTTATACTATGTATGCTTGTGATCTTGTAAGTGTTTGAATTCTTAGGTTTATTTTTTCATTTTGAATGTTCAAACGTGCTATCTACAGCAAACATCAAACTATGTTTATGCCTTTTGAAATTGTTATAATCGTAATTTCGTTTTTTTCCCCTCCGCAACTTTGATGTTCTTTTTTCCATGAGTAACTTTGATGATTGAAAAAAAAAAACTAACTAATATATGATGTTCTAATAGGGGTGGAATTTACGAGTACCTAGTTTATACACCAATATGATATATGTCTGTCATGTGTTTGAATTTAGAGTTCATTTTACTTAACCTTAGTCAAACAGTAATAAATCAAAAAAGATATTGATGGATGAAATTATATTATCAATTACGCCATTGAATTTTCGCGGAAAAAACCAACAGACTAGTATTTCTATTTCATCACCTAAATAACTACTATATATATATATACTAGTCTCTAGGAACGTCCGTTGCACGTTTGTCCACTAATTATTATTCTACAATGAAAAAATATTGATTTTATCATTTAGATTTTGTTAATAAAAAAACTATGACAATGGGATAGTGTATTTTCAATCTAGCAAGAAGTATGTAAAACTAAATAAGATAATATAATCTC